>VBVQ01002704.1:0-23240 GCA_011636635.1 Tetramorium simillimum
GGAGTGGAGGGGTGAAAGGGGGGGGAAGAGGAAGAATCGGAAAAATGCTTTCCACAAATACGCGTCGCCGTTAAGTAGATTGCATTTAAATTTGTAAATGATTTAGTCTCTCTCCACTCATTATGCAGATTACGCGCGTTAACAGTTCCGCTGTCTTTCCCCGATTTCCCTCCGTTCGATCGGAATGAATGCGTAACGACCGGGAATGACTTTAACAAGGAAACTCTCTCGCAGCTGTCTCTCTTTGAGTTCGCGGAGCTCCAGGTGTGCCGTGGAGTAGCTCGCGACGGGAAACGCACACTTCCCTCCTCGCGTACTATAATACAGAGGTTGAAACTAAGGGCGAAACTATAAATGAAGGAACGTCTGAGACGGTAGCTTCACGTTAAAAGCGCTTTGTAATATTATGCGCGTAGAATTTTTTTAAGTAAATTGTAAGAAAGTCTCTTTTGCTGCTCCGGAATTGTTCGAGTTTTAAATTTATATTTAGAACTCTATATTTAGAAAGAAAAAAAAATTATGAAAATCTGATACAAGGACAGTCTAAAAATCGTATATTTCTCATTGCGTGAATTAAAGAAGAAAACAATTGAAAGAAGCAGTTGAAAAGTTCTTTAAGCTTGTGTATGTACCACTTTCGGATCCTACTTCCGAAAGTTGTAGTCGCGGCAGCGAGAGCATTCTCGACAGGGACAATGGAGAATCAAATCCCGCATTTATGTATTCGCCGCGGAATTTTACGAGAGGTGCTTGCCAAGGCATCCTCGAGCGAGAAACGAGCGGCTGCCAAAAGAGGTTGACCGGGAGTCCATCGGCGTTGCCGCGCGTGTCTTACTTTTGAGTCGGAGACCGGGGGCTTACGTTTCTCGGCGAAACAATAAGAACGGCGGTCTCGTACGGCCAGCCGCCGCGTGTGCATTCGGTCGATCTTGCGCACAAGAATTGCGGCGAGTATATGCAGGCGTTTGATGTACGGCGCGATGTAAATTTCTAAATAGAGATCGATATCAGCCGCGCGGGGCTCGTGCGGCGACAGACCGTTTTTATAGCGTTCCGTAGCGTTCTGCCGAGGCGCGGGCGCTAAAGTTTCCGCGCGAGCGCAACTTCGATTTTCAGTAGACGTTCCATTCCGCGAGCGCGTATACCGGTCTCTCGCGTAACAGCTGTAACGCAATTCGGCCGGGATACTTTTTATTTGCGGACGCCAACCGGCCCGCTCGGCGGATCAGGCCGCGCCGCGATAAGTCACACACACGACGTCGTCGCCGATCGCGCGAAGGTAAAGTGAGCATAGGCTAAGCGTATCTGACGGTGTGTAAAAATCATACAGAGCAATCCAGGCGAAAGTAAAAAAGTATATATAGAGGCAAAAGCCGGGTGAAGTTTTCGCTAGATCTACCGACAGTTCGCTGTATGTCAGAAAACAGGACATTGTTTTCGGAACAAAGGCGTTCTTGCAACAAAGACATTTTTATTTTTTATTGTGTATAACGTAGAAAAAAAGAGAGAAAAAAAAACCAACACTCGACATACATCATTCACGCGTATCGCCTTCGTACCAGTTTGATTGTCAAGCTTTATTAAACCGGAGCTGTATCGTTCTCATGATCGCTGATTTATTTGCCGATCGCGTTTCTTGGTATTAGGATCAGTTATCGCGCGCATGGCCGTGCGCCAGGCTCGTGTCGAGTTTCATGTAGTTGTATAGCTGGATGATTCATTTCCATGCCGATGAGAAAATGAAGGAGAGCGCGAGAGATATCCGCGTAGATCTTAAATCATGCGCGGTTCGTTTTCGAACGGCACTCTTTCCTCTCCGGAGAAAACGAGCTTTCCTCTCTGCGGTATCCCGAAATGTGCGCGTAATTGCCCAGAAAAGATGCATCGTCCCCCGATCGGTCCCGAAAATTTATTATTACGCACGCGTCCGATTGCAATCTGCAATTCCTGTTTCGACTACACTTTGACTAGATTTCAATTAAGTGGTACGATGTGTCTTTAGAATTATCGCATCTAAAATTAACGTTAACATCTTTAATGATGTTTCCGAATATTGATTATTAAATAATTTACCATCAATAACGCTAATTTCAAGATAAGATTAACAAAAAGAAAGTCAACGCAATAAAAATTGTAAAACAAAAATAGATATTTAGATATAATAAAAAAATAGATAACTTAATTATAAGTACAGATAGTAATCCCAATAATTAAGTAGATGCAATATGATTTGCTTAACGTAATCACATTTTTCCACAATTTCTCTATTGTCATTTATACTGCGAGGGCTGCTCGCTTGAGCTGTACTTTACTCGAAGGCGTTTTAACATAAATAATTTGTCGAGAAAAATTGCCGGGCAGGTGTGAAACGACTAGTCGCTCATCTCGCCACTTTCTGTTTGCAGCTTCGACGAGACGTCGATGGACAGCTGCATATTGGCTACCATCGACGAGAGCCGCCGAGTCAGTGACTTGTCGGGCGAGTTGATGAAGGACAGTAACGAGGTGGAGGTGACGTCACTGGAGGAAGCCAAGTCGGTCATAGCGGCACTCAGAGCGAGACAGCGGGCACAAGCCCACCAAATGCTCGCCTGGCGGAGGACCCTTAAATTGCAGGTAAGTTTCAATTACCGGGAAGGATTTCTACATGCAAAGGCAATCCCGCTCGCCGCTCCGTCTTCGATGAGGAAATCGGTTGGAGGGGAGGAACGCGGAACGATCGATCAAAGCTATTACCTTTGAAAACCATAAAACACGCTCGGCCCACGGACCGATGTTACGGACAGTGAAATATTAGATACACGGTGATCCATTTAGATGCGAGCGGGCACTATTTTTGCCCGCTTTGCGCGGCGGACGAGTGAATATGTTTTAAATAAACGTTGTACTTGCGCCTCTACATTGCGGACACGTACACTGTAATTGGGATATCCATTAAAATCGGGTACGCGGATTCGATTGAAAAGAGAGAACAAAGCTTCATCAAATAGCTCGTTAATCGAAAAGCTTAATCGAAGCTCAGCTTTCGCCAGAAATATCTCTTGCGTATTTTATGCGCAGTTAAATCTTTCTGAAGGATATTGTCTGAATTCTAAACCTTTTTATCCGACCGAAATATTCTTGGGCACTCTGTACGTTATGACTCGTCATGATGCCAATGGGAAAGACAAATTCCAACGGGTGAGCAAAATGGCATTGCTGCCACGAGTCATTGCCGTAAAGAGATTTCCGTGCATTTCCGGGATAGACGCTGGCAGCGTCTCGTGACATCCTACGATTTCGCGTCTGACTTCGCGTGACTACGGACGATTCTCGGTTTGCGAGGTAGACCCGCGAGAAAAAGAAAGAACTCTCCCACTAAATTCGCCGGTAATCTGCGAAGGAATAATTGCCACGAAATGATCCCTTTTTCTCTGCTAGCCAGCGCCGGGAAAATATCGGCGGGACGGCCGATTGCAAGTAACGATTTTTCCGCACTTTTGTTGAATTCAAACAAGGAACGTTAATATTATTGTGATGTATTCGTTTCGCCAGTAAAAGAACAATTTTTCGTAATATGTCTGTGCATGAGTAGCATAGGCATGTTACGAAATCCGTTTAAAGGAACGCGATTCTGAATAAAATTCGCTCCATTACTGATAATTACCTATTTATTTTTTATAGGTTTAATAGAATTTTCTATAATGATCAATGAAAGTGTGTGTATACAAAAAAAATAATTATGATCCATAAAACTTATGTTTTTCATATTTCATATACTGTATGCATATATAAATTTAATATATTTATTGTCAAATGGAAAACAAATACTGCCTTTCTATAATCACGAAAAGTTATATATTTTATTTTTTTACAAAAGTATGGATGACAGTACCATGTGAATTGTTAATTATTTTCCATTACGCGTTGTTATAAAGTAATATTTTAAAATTTATTCTCTTTAAATTTCAAATGATACACTTTATTTGATAGTAATTGAGAACGTTTATTATTTTGTACATAAAAAATAAATAATATTCAAAGAAAATAGATCACAAATTATATCTAGCAGTATTTCTAAACCCTTCACGAAACAATAATATCTGAAAGCATAAGAATATTTTATTTAAATATTCAGTTAAAATCTTAGTTATATAACGACAGAATGAATTAATATCACATCACGTAAAATAAAATTAATCAAGAAAATATCGAGAATATTTCGTACACTCTATTTTCCAAAGAACCGCCTTCCTAATGCAAAAACCTCTCTTTTCTCAATGCAAAATCTCTTTCGAAGAATTAACCGGTCGTTCACGTCGTGCGTCTATCGGCGAAACGTCTCAATTATTTTCCATGTCCATCCCCAAAGTTCGTGACACGCAACGGCCGTCTTGCGGTACTGTTTACGTTGCACACAATAGCGAGAGTAATGGACTCAACCTCCGCGCGGGAGGACGGAAGGAAGAGATGTGAGCAATGCTCATGCAAAGTGGTCGGTCGGATACGGCATGTTATACCATACACCGTTGTGCAAACACGCAGTTTCACGCACGTATCGACGCGTGCATAGGCGGAATTGCACGTACCTCGCACATACCGCGCTCCACGTAAAGCAAGTAGAATAATAACGAAATTTGCGCAAATACGCACGAACCGGCGTCCGATAGGCGGAAAAAAAAAGAACGAAAAAGAGAAATACGATCTAACGCTCGCCGCATCATCCTGATGAGCGATGTCCCGTTCGAACGGTATTTCGACCGGGACGGGAAACCGGGGAAATTAATTAGCGGCGCTAAGCAAATATTAATAATGACGGCAGCGAGAGAGATCGTTTGCTAATTAATTACTTAATATCCGAAGTAAATGGTAAAACCCGCCGGTCGCCGGCGGGTCTCGCGGCTGCGAATTCGCGCCGTTATTAATTCGCGCGGATGAAGAGCCCGCAATTTATTGCGCGCGCGAATTAATATGGGAAATAATATGGACACGACGGACCGTTCAATGTCACCGTGGTGCTTCGCAGGAGGACCTGGTGGCCCGACTGACGCGGGAAAAAGCCGAGCAGCTGCGGACGTTGTCGTCGCAGCTTCTGCTGTTCGAGTCTCGGCTCTGCAGGAAGCAGAAGGAGATCGAGGCCAGTCTGAGTCAGCGAGAATCCATTATTCTACGACAACAAAGGGTGATTCGGCAATTGCAGAACAGACTGGCGGAGAGGAGCACGAGCACCAGGGATTCGCCACCCTGCGACGCCCTGGACAGATTGGACAGTCTCGGGGATAGCGATAGCGCTGTGGTGCTCGAGGAAACCGCGGACGATCCTGCCCCACCGAGGTGAGTATCTCTGAAATAGATTACCTATTACATTACCTGTCGTCTGCGAAATGAAGACAGCCTTTGTGAAGCGCTTATGTAATGATAGAGGGACGTAAGAATTAAGAACGAAATGCAAGTGCAAAAACAAAAACGCAGGATAGGTCCAAAAAATTGAAAGATTTAATTTTAATTTATTTCAGAAAAATCTAAATGTTTTCAATATGCAATTGTGATCAGTAATAGTTCCTCATATTGAAATGCATGTAATGTTAAAAGTTATGATTTATGCCAGCATTTTTAAAATATACTCAAAGTTGTTATTGTTGTAAAGCTGCAATGATTTTAAGACTGCTTTAATTTATTATTCACAGCAAAAAAAATTTGAAACAAAATTCTATTTGTAATTTTATATATATATGTATATATAAATATATATTGTAATACTTCAAGAGAATCAAAGTAGACATCTAAATGCAAAATATAAAAAAAATTGATTTGTATATTAGAAAATATATAAAGTTATAAGTAAAGTTTTAAATAAAATCTTGTTCTCGTAAATTCTCCACAAATTAAATTAAAATCCACAATCGATTTCATACATATATATTGTAATTTTACTCCACAGGTTTCGTTCTAATATTACTGATGTAACTGTGATCCGTTCCGTGTCCGACGCGGTGGAACCGTCGAACAAGTATTCGTCGATGCGTCGATGCAACGGTTTCCTCAGAAGACCGGAGATCCTGGAAACCGTGTATTCTGTGGAAGAAGACGGTGACAGCGAAAATAACCAGGATCCATCGGAATCGACAGAAAACTCAGAGTACGAAGACAGAAGAACGAAAAACTTGGGCAACGGAAAAGGCAGGCTTCAGGATCTCTACGGGAGTTTCGAGAGGCTGGCTCAAGACACGGATTCTCCGCCCAGCGAAAGACCCAGAGACGAAAGCCAGCAGGCGCAGGTAAAAGAAACGAAATCTCGAAATCTTCTTGGCGTGTCGATGAGAAAATTCGATTTGTCAAGAAATATTCAAATTGAAAGACATTCTAATGAAGAAACATAACGAAAAATTAATGCAAATGCAATGCAAATTTGCACTTTGAGTTTAAATATACTCTGTATCTAAATTTTCTTTTCGTTTAGCTAAAGTTCATGCTAGCGCACGTATAAATTGATTTTACCCCTAATCTTATTTGTGCTTTCAAGGTGACTTACAATAGGGTAATGAGCAATCACAGATCCGTGACGAAGCCAAAAGACGTGAAGTACAAGAGGATAAATAAGGCAAAATCGAAAAGTCTGGAAGAACTTAGAGGACGTCTTCGAAATTGGGTCGAGAAAGGAAATAAAATAGCTATATCGTTGGATCAGTCATATGCTTGAGCTTACTATCCCCTTATATATGAAAGTATATATAAATTATTATTTTATGAATGATTGTAATGATCGTTGTTAAACATGTAACGCCCGAAATTATAAGTCTACTTGTAAGAATGGACTTTTATCTTTAGTAAAGTCGGTATTTAATTGAAATATCATTGCTCCATGTGATATTTACTGTAGTATTTCTTCATATTAATTATGCACTTAGGTCAAAGATAAATGATTCGAGACTTGTGATATGATTTTATTATATACAAAAGCGCCTAGTTAGGAAGTTATTATCTGGCAAAGAAACAATTAACCTTTAAGTATCACGATAAAAAATTTAAAGCAATATCAAATGTGTTGTATTAAAAGCATAAAAGTAAATAATCTACTAGGAAACAGATTTGGAATTCGATTTTATTGTGGTACTTGAAGGTTAACATAACTTGAAACGTGACATACGTCCGTGAATTGCACATGAACTTTCCAAAAAAAATTCAATTTTTTTCTTTCGTTAATAGCAAACACCTAACTTATGTTGCTGTATTCTAAATATGTACAAGAGAAACTTTAGATGGCCTAAATATTAATAATGAATAAATATATAATTAAGTAAACATCTTTGAGCAACAGGAAATTTCACTGTTAACATGGAAATGTTAATTATGACGCACATTTCTCTATACATACCCGATTATATCAAAACAAGATATTTTTTATTATTAAATGTTATTTATTACAATTACAGTTCAGAATAATATGTTACGTCACGTTTTGCTATAACAAATTTAGAATTAAATTTTGTTAGATTTGAAACAATTTAATAATTATTATCGAGATTTTTTTCATTAAACACAGGGTTAAAGCGCAAACAATCAAAAATCGAAACTTTTGATTTAAAATGATGAGCTTACCTTGTTTAATAAATATTAAATAAAGGCTGGTATTGAAAATGAATGTTTAAAAGCTTTTTTAAAAGTTGTTTAAATTGTACATTTAAAAGAACACACACCATATAAATACACTCAATGCATTGTTAATGCACTCAAATAAGTGTTATTATTTGTGCCTATCGTTCTATAAATAAATATTAAGGGCATTATAATCTGAATATATACGTAACATAAACTTCTATCTTGATGTTTACTTGAAATCCTAAGAACCTAAAGGAAAATGATAATCAAATTATGTGAAGTAAAATATTGAGTATTTTTAATGAAATTTCTTTAGAAAGTTGCAAATTTCTATTTAATGCATTGGTTCAAAAACATATTTAAAATTAAAACGCAATTGTTTAATTGTTGAGAACTCTAATGGGCGATTATATTGTCCTACTTTGAACTATTTTCGATAAAACCTAAACGAAAAGTTTTAAAACCTACAATTTAAAAGCTCTACAAATTTCTTATGTCCCTACACATTAAACCAAAATTTTATAAAATTTAGGTATATTTTATTGTATATATAAAGTTCTAAAGCGATATGTACTTTTATATCGAATGAATATATTGAACTTTAACGTGCCGCGACTGTACACGCCGTGTATAGCAGCATTTTATAAAGAAATCATGTCTTCGTAATCGCACTATTTATAACAATATTGTTACATGCACGCGCATATTTTACCATTCTTCTCATAAAATAAGAAAGTACGCTCGAAGAACATTGTTTTTGGTACAAACTGCTTGTGATGCAAGCGCAATTTTTCTCCATTTTGGATGCATCTATTCAGTCACTTCATTCATCATACTTTCAAGCAGACGAATATAAGAAAGCTATCGACAATCTGTATTTTTGCAAGATTAAAGAACGAGAAGAAGGAGCAAGCGAATGCCTCTGGCAGTACCTTTGTAAATATAATTGAAAACATGGACTTAACGTTCACTTAAAGATATAGATTCTACGACACTTATATATATATATATTGTGTAGATAGACATATATTATATGGAAATAACAAATTGTAATACTATTATATTTTGAATTTAATGTTCCTGTGGACTGAGCAACAGTCTCACCGAGAGATCTCGTGCATAATATATTTGCACGCGCTTATAAATGCATATACATATAAAAAAATATGGAGATATATGAATAAATAAATAAAAAAATATATATATGTCGAGATAGTGTAATATGATGAGTCTACTTAGAACGATGCGAAAGAATAAAGTCTTCGAGGTGCATAAGCGAACTGTGTGAAATTAAAAGTCACATAGGCTTTACTACCATCCGAGTATACACGATGCAGTGGCGCTTGAATAAAGAAAAAAAAGGTGAATAATTATTTTAATTTATGTAAACTCGCATAACGTGTATGCTGGATCGCTTTACTAGGAAACGAGTAGACTGCTATCGATATCCTGTCACGCAATTATTTTAATTATTATTAAATCCCAAATATATAAATTATGTCGATGGAAACACGGCGGACGGCGTATTTATTGCCATACCTATCTCTTCCAATTGTTTCCCGTTGTTTGTTGATAACTGAATATTATAAATTGCATAATTTAAATCCGAAATGAGCAGCAAGATATTAATAAAGATCTGCGATTTATTTAAGAATGTAATCTTTATCTAAAGATTATCTAAAGATTATATAAAGATATATTATAATATTAAACTGGTCGCAACGGTGATTCAAAAGTATTTTATCGAAACGCGACGTTGCGCGTCGATACTCGAAGTATCGAAACCTTCGATATGCCGCGAATATCGCAGTTACTTAAATTAATTTTATTAAATTGAATTTTATTAAAGAAATAAAATTCAAGATATTATATTTACGATACATATATATCAACGGTATGTGTATTTATTAATAACTAAAAAATTTAATAACAACTACATTAAAAAAATTTTAAGAATAATTAAGAATCTTAATTAGGAAACAGGTATTATAATAAATTAAAATAAATAGTAAGAATGTGCTTTATAAATGATTGTAAATTAAAACGTATAAATATGTATATTAGACTTTCATATTAAATGCGAAAAAGAGCACTAATATTGATGGTTTTGTTAAATTATTGTAACGACATTAGGTATTCGTTCAAAATAATTGACGATGCATTTCCATTGAAATGAATAAGAATTAGAATGTTTAATCTCCCAGGTAGAACAAGAAATCACAATGATATCAAAATGACTCCAAAATGTCATTATTATGTCATTTTATTACTGCATTGGCGTTATTTTGATGTCAATATGTTATTATAATTTTTGTTCTACTTGGGCTATTACATGGTCGAAAGATAACGAGTTACGAATACTCGGTACAATTTTTTTAATGCTGTAAATTATGACTATAAAAATAATTCTTCAATGGCACCCAATATCTTCACGATTTGATATGTAAAATTAAAATTGCATTTCTATACACTTCTTCAAAATCTTATACTGTCCGTTTTCATTTTCTTTATCTTGTATAGTGCCGCCTAAGAAACAGAAAGAAATGCAAGAACATTTCCATAAAAAGCATGGATTATAATAAGGACTTAATCATTATACAAATCTATTTCGTTATCAAAGAAGCAATCTGCAATAAAATTGAATTTGACTAGAACGCAAAATTTAATTTATAATGGTAATAATAGAAAAGTCGTGACATTACGACGTATTTTTCGTATATTTTTGTAATATATTGCGAAAGATAGAATTCTGCTGCTATGCAGTACAACTTTAAACAAGAATTGATAAGTACTAAAGATACAACATATAGAGGATACAAATTCTATTTAAAATAAAATAAAATCATTTTTACATAAGTATTAGTATTTACATAAACATTGTTTATAAGATAGTGTCCATTACATAAGCTCAACTTTGAAGTATTATAAATTCTAATGAAACAAGATACCGAGTTGATTCATAATTAAGTTTCGTTTATTCACAACAATAAACTAAATTTTTATAGTAAAAAAACATAATAATACAAATACTGATTCTAAATGATATTTACTTAACTATTTGCAAGAAATAAAATAATTAGATATCGTGGACAATAAGTACTGCTTTCTCAGAAATAAGTGATTTCGTAATTATATAGTATGTGAAACTTATTTATGAGTCAACTCAATATATAATAAATTGATATATAATATTTTTGCAATCAATTTTAATCATTATTAAAACGTAATGTTATTTATTATTTGTATATTCGTTTAAAAATTTATTAAGTAATTAATTTGTTTTAAACATATTATTAAGATATTAAAATTTTTAACAATAATAATGTTAACTGTAACATGAATATTAATATAATTTTAATATTAATGTTCGACAACTGGGTATAATTTATGATTTTTCACACGTAATTAATTTTGCAATTCTGTAATCGTAAAAATATTATGCAACTATATTTCTCGTAGAAATAATAACAATTGATGTAACAATATTTATAAAGTGAATTCTGTCTTTTAGTATGCTCATGAATCTGTGATCGGTTAAAGATCTTTTGACATCTTTCGACTTCACAATTATTAATCGATGATATTTTATTTAATTATCTCTAACTATAAAACATGTTTCAGGCAGTCAATGTCTCTCAGATACAGCAGTGCATCAGCTAGTATTTTGGACATTTCGTCCCCGCCGGCGTGTTTATGCTTCTTTGAACTTTCCAAAGGGCCCAAATCTAATATCTCTCGTATGAATGTTTCCGGACTGAGATGTCCCAACAGTACAGGTAAAAACCAACACATAACGATGAAACCGAAGAGAGCACCCCTTCTAAAATCGTCCAACAAAGCGTTATATGAATATCTCTCAATGTCCTGAATACCGACGTCCAACAGGTACTCCTGCAGCGCGTCATGATAAGCCCGCATAATTACTGAAAATTTCTCTCTCCTCATTTCGTTCGAACAACAAAGGTGGAGAAACGTGGAGAGATCGACGACCGGCGTCGAGTACGTGATAAGCGCGAAATCGATCAGCATCGAGCGATGCTGCCCGTCATCTTCTGTCTTGAAGAGAATGTTGCCCAACGTGAAATCGCCGTGACACAACGTGGCCAGAGGCTCGAGCGGCTGGATCGTCTTCCTCAACACTTCGTCGAACGCGTTCAAGAGACAGCTCTCCATCTTGTCGCAGAAGCTCGCGTCGTAATCCTGACTGCGAATATAATCCACCGCTCGTACCGACATAATGTTCGGGATGAACTCGTAGATGTTCTCCTTCCTCTTTACGAATCTAACTTCCTGAATTTGCGCCACGATGCCGAAGAACTTGTCCCGCTGCAGCTCCTTCATGGCGTACCCCTTGCCGTGAAACCGCGCCAGCTCGCGTATCGCCGCCAATGTGTACTCGATCGGGGGATCGTTCAGATACGGGCAGGAGTAGTATCCGCGTTTGTTGACGTTCTCCAGGGCGATCACCGAATCGATGGGCGGCCGTTCCTCGGCGTAGATGCACCTCGCGTAGACCTCGTCCGACCGGGCGTACTTCTGATAGAACAGGATCTCATTGTGAAACTGCAGATCGACGCGAGCTGCCTGGCTAAACTTCAGCATGGGTTTCTTCAGTATCATAAACAATTCCTCGTTCTGTCCGTTTGTCTTGTTCTCAAACTGCAGGCAAATGTGATACATATTGGACATGATAAAAAGGCCGTTGCATTCGAACGTCTCGTACCGAACTTTGTTCGAGTCCAGTCCGAGATTCTTGATAATTTTCGACATCACCTCGTCGAGCCAGCTTTGGAAATCTTTGTGGGACATTTTTTTTTAAATTTGGATACGCGACTCGAATCAAGCAAAAAGTAATACACGTGAATCGAGATTATTTTCCTCGACAATCTGAACGACCTAACAGTGACTTCTTATAAAGACTATTACCGACTATTTTCGCTTTACGCAAATTAGAAATGCGGATGTGGATTTAACGTGAAGGAGGTATTTGTATATCGCGAAACTGCAAAAACAGTCAAACCACATCTATATGTAAATGTTTAACAACAATTCATTATCGGCTGTATTTGCTGATCGTATCTGATAATAATTAATAGCCTCTCCAAAATATCGCGCGTAGTAGAATAAAGTCGATAGGCATCTTAAATAAAAATAAAATACGCAAACAAACTGGATGACTAACTTTGATAAATGATAATTAATTTAAATAGAAATAATTGTGGCAGAGCTCAGAGTTGATGCGAGAAAGTCGGAAATACTTTCATGTTTTTATTTATTTAGATATCTTTTGTAAATTTTCTCTTTGTATATCTTTTATTTAAAGTTTATATTATTTTTTATCCTACCCTATTTTATATTATATTTTATTCTATTTTTTATCACATATTTTATTATTTACATACATATATTACATTTCATATTTATTTATTACTTATTCCATTTTAATAAAAGAAAATATAGATCGCTAAATTACAATAAAATTGTCACAATAAAAAATGTCACAATAGAAATTTGCAGTTTTCAGAGTTAAAAGAGCCTTTCATAGAAAAATTTTTTAATTACGCCAATGTAAGTGAGTAATAAGGAAGAGAGAGAGGAAAATAAAAAAAATATATTTTAAAAATGCAGCAAAAGGAATTTATATACTATACAAATATCTCTTTGATTACTAAAAAATTTCGCAATAAACAGCTCAAATATACTGATTATTAAAAATATATGAACATTAACATTAAAAATGTAGGAAAAACTAAAGAAAAATCAAAGTACTTAATACCAAATTAGAATGACGCGTAGCTTCGTGCTAACGCGAGTGATTAGTAACGGAAGAGTCCGGAAGGTTAAAATTCCTCATTTCGCATACATCCTATTTTCAAACGAAAAGAACGGAAGAAAATTTTTAATCTAGGTGACATTAGGGATTATTATACCTCTACCCGCCCATCTTATACTAAAACTAAATTGATAACATAATCACGGGCCCATCTGATAATAATCTATTGAAAATCATTGTCATAAAAATGATATTAAAAAATGTAAAAGTATTTATAAATTGTTCTTATTTTAAATATTTACTGAAATAAATACATAATATATTCATGAAAAAGATATATGTACATACAAATATATCCATAAAAACTATCATTAGCTACCCAGATAACATACAATAAATTATAAATATTCTATGCTCCAATATACTGTTACAAGAATATTCTCAACTTATCTGTAAATGTTAATAGAATATTCTTACTTTGAAGAATACTCTATCAATTTACTTAGATCGTTATAAAAATCGTTAAAAAGAATATTATAGTAACAATTAATAAATATTAATAATGTAAATATTAATCAAATGTAACGAACTATGGCCGCTGTGACTAAGATTATTCTTATACTTGTATATTTTGCATCGAGTTGAAAAGTAGTTATGGCATACGAGATAATAAGTAAAAATGGAATATAAGTTTCGTTAAAATCTAATATAGGCGAGTCTTTAATTTATTGATCAATCGCATTATGCGTAAATGCTACTTTTGAGGAGCAAAGTTGTATTTGCGCATAATGCGATTGATCAATCAATGAATTAAAAAAGTCACCGTATTTATTAAACGTCTGCAGTATAGTCATTTCCAAAGAAGTTATCTAAATTGTATACTTAGTTGTTTACAAAACAGCTTTCCTATTTATTTTCAATGTAGTTTTAAAGCACAGACAATGGTGCTCCAGTGAAAAAACTTTTAATGAAATAAGTTCCCTCGTTGGACGCTTAGTTATGTTTTAAAACTGCATTAAGAATAAATAGGAAAACCGTTTTGCAAACGCTTATAAGATATAACTTTTGTGTTTGGAATATTCTATAAATATTTTTCACATAGTATTAAGAATCTTTATATGTTATCTGAATGTAATACTGCATGTTCTCTTCCGTATAAAATATTTCCAGATAGCACAAGATCTTCAAGACATATCCTATGGACATTCTTAGAACATATGGACGTTCTCAGAAAGTTCTTGAGATGTCTTTGGCAGATTTATGCTGTCGGGGTTAAAACTAGTTCCATTTTAACATTCTATATATATATATATTCATAAAACATTATTTTCATCTTGTTAATATATTGTAAGAATATTCTCGAAAAATATTTACAGAATATTTATGGAATATATTTGTGTTATTTGGGTAATTTTGTTTTGCGCAAATTAAAAATGCGAGTGTGAAATTAACGTGCAGAGAAAGACCGATATTTGTATATCGCGCTACAAATAGTCAAAGTGTGTTATTTGCAAATAATGTTGGACAACAATTTGTTATCGCTGATGACTATATATCTGATAATTGATCTATTTAAAATACCGCACGTGTATACGATAGAATAAAGTCATGTTAAGTATTTAAAATCGAAATCGAAAATGTAGACGGACATTCTTTTTTCAAACGAATTCAAATGAATTTTTCTTTCTCAAGAATGTTTCTAGAACAAAGATGAGATGGCGAAAAATATTCATTTCATAATTCGAGAATTCAAAAAATGCTTTTTAGATTCTCTGTGTCATTTTATATATTCATAGAGTTTATATACACACCTGAAACATTTCCAGGGACGCTATTCATAATTCTTATGTCAAAAAGATTCTTATTTTAAAACTTATCTTAAGATGCTAATGCGGCTCTGTGATTGATTTACAACTGCTATGGTTTTTCAGTTTCTCCCAGTGGGAATTGAACATCTATAGTTTACTGTATACTGTGGATTTTCAATTCTATCGAGAGAAACTGAACGCAGCATACATTTTAAAATTACATATGTACTTAAAATGATCTTAAATATAAGAACTATGAATACTGATCCAGAGATAACAAAGCATAAAAGGTCCATATATGGTATTCCAAAATATCGTTCTGTCCTCGACTTCTTTCTGGAGCAACCCCGGTAGAACAAAAATTATAATGACATCAAAATAACGCTAAAGCAGTGATAAAATGACATAATAATGACATTTTAGAGTCGTTTTGATGTCATTTTGACATTTTCGTGATTTCTTGTTCTACTTGGGGTAAGTTTCATTTAACGCTCGCAACGCTCGTGGAATCATTTCATCCTTGTTGTTTATAAAATATTAAACAAGAACTAACGATATTCGCGAGCATTGCGAGCGTTAAATGGAACATAGCCTTGGGAAGGCCTCTTCAGGTACACGCTTTATGGGGATGCTATCAGATTGAAAAAATTTTCTGCAAGTTTTCCCTGCAACAAATATTCGGCATTTGTATCAGTCACAAAAACGCAACGGGCTAATAAAGCCGACTGTGATATCGATCCGTAAATTGCAATACATACAATTACAATACCTGACGGAAAAGTTTTCTTTTCCATTTCTCTCGTTTCCGCCGCACGTGAGAGGAGCCTAAGCTCCCTCGGCACACACACACACTCACACAGATCATACACATACGCGACGAATCCCCGATTCCTGAGCGCAGCGTCTGCTAACGCTCATCTCACTGCGCACGCGTTAGAATCTTTCGATATCGAAGCCACTGCGCCGTGTTGTTGGTTGGCAGGTATACACAGAACGGTATGAGTTTCCGAAGCGGAAAGAGTCGCAGAAGAATTTGAAGAAAAAATGGTCGGCATACTTCTCCACGTGCTCTACTTGTTCGGCAAATGCATATACGACAGGTATCGGTTTAGAAAACCGATGCCCCTGCCGGATATCTCGGATGACGAACAATCCGAGCAGGACTACGATATGTTCGACGATGATTCGGAATTGGGAATGGATAAGTGGCACGACAAGAAAATTAATAATGCCTTCTATCCACCGGCGTACGTACAGAGATACCAAGCGGTGTGGAATGTGCTTCAACAGTACAAGGGAAAAATGTATAAGGTATTGACACTTTGCACATTTGGTTATAATGATGTAAATGTACACACACGTTATATATCTATATATATCTATATATATATTCACATATATATTGCAGCACACTTTGAGTCACTAAGGGCCGGTATTTCCAACTTCTTAGTAAGCTAACTAAGGGGCTGACTAATAGTTAAATCATACGTCTGAACTTACCTAATTTGGAGATAAAACAAAGACAGACAGAGTATGATTTAACTGTTAGTTTACCAAGAAGTTAGAAAAACCAACCCTAAAGATTGTAAGTTGTTTATCAGCCATCTAATCGAAATATCGCATAAAGGTCACGATATGTCACGAATTATTTCATCTTATTGTTTATTTTGAATTTATATTGACATATTGTTTGATTTTTTTTCAATCTAGTAGTATGAGATGAGCGAGTAGAACTATTTCAGTCTAATATTACCTAGGATCTATAAAGATTCTCTGTAACTTCTCGCTGAAAATTGTATGTAGGGCCTGTATTGTATGAGAGCCTGGATTTGAATTTGGGAGCATTCTGTTACTAATCACTCATGTTAGCACGAAACCATGTATCATCCTGACATTTGTTTGATGGAGTTGTTAATCTCAGTATATTAATTCCCATAGTCTCCTGCATAATGATTAATTTTAAGTTGTTTTCACAGATTGTTGACTTTGGATGTGCAGAGCTAGGCTTTCTGCGTCACTTGAAATCGATAGAAGAAGTGCAACAAATACTCTGTGTAGATGTGGACAAGGACATTTTAGAAAGACATAAAAACAAAGCGGCGCCATTAATCTCAGAAATGCTGTTCATTAACGACAGGATGCTTACAATAGAGATTTGTGAAGGCAGTGTGACAGACAATGACACAAAGTTGAAGAATACAAATGCTGTAATTTGCATTGAATTGTACGTTCTTACATTGCAAACAAGTTATTTATTTATATATCTTTTATTTTAAAAAAATAATTTTTAATTCTAGGATTGAGCATCTGTATCCAGATACATTAATTGATCTTCCTTTTAACATTTTTGGTTACATCAAACCGGATGTAGCAATAATAACAACACCTAATGAGGAATTCAATGTATTATTTTCTAATTTTTCAAGATTCAGACATCCAGATCATAAGTTTGAATGGACAAGGAAACAATTTCAAGATTGGTAAGTTGTGTAAAGCTTGAAAACTTTTATATTAAATAAATTATGATCATTATGATAAATAAGCAAATAAAAAGATGTGTGAATATAAATTCGACTGGGTATTTTGTGCCTACATAATAATATTTTAGTAAAAATGCCCACACACACCCCAAATAGTAGGGAGGTTCATGTTTGATTTCTGATGTGTGATTTTTTCGCAACATCTCTTATGATATAGTAGGAAGGGGGAGGGGAAGATTTAAAGATATATTAATATCAGTATTATTTAAATTGATTATTAATTTAATTACGTGACAATATTAGTTTTAGCTTGAGACTACATTTTAAGTCTGATAGTAACAGTGTGTAGTTTGTGCTAAGTTAAAAAATTATATTTTTTAAATTATACAAATCCACGCAAAAAATATTAGGCATAATAATAGATCTAGCGATTGTATATTAACACATTTTATATTTATCATTACATTGTTAACAGGGCACAAAATATTGTGAAAAGATATCCATATTATCGTGTGGAATTTCACGGAATTTGTAATGGACCTACAGGCACCGAAGAGTTAGGTGCACTGACACAAATGGCAGTGTTTCATCGAATTTTACCAAGAGATCAATCAATGCTAGAAAATTTAGTACTAGACGAACTTAATCAATTAAAAGGACGAGATGGATTATTTAACACAATAGCTAAACATAATTACCAGTTGGCAACTGACACTCGTTCAGATGAGCAAAAAATATTGGATGAAGCAGTATGTTGTATTAATCATTTATCCTGTAATTCTCATCCCTTAAATGAAGACGATCCACCTTGGAACTCTGAAATTTCTTTAGCACGTATAATGCACTACATGACTAAGTATTCTGGCACAGAAGAAACACTGAAGTCGATTCTAATGAATGGAGGATGGAGCGTTGTAGATCGAGAAGATGGACTAGTAGTACTCAATCCTTCCGAGCCTTCTGATGATGAAATGTCTGATGACTTTATGGTGGATGATACAGATAACGAATATGAAAATTCGAGGAATGAGGATTTTGAAGATGAAAATTGGGATTATGTAACTGAATCACCTATAAATGAAATACCCGCAGATGCAAATGAAGAAGAATATTTATCTGAACGAGATTCAAGTGCTAATAACTGGCATGAAGAAAGAAATGTCACAGATGAAAGAAATGTTACAGATGAAGAAAGATCTAATGTAACTAATCCACACGTAGAGGAAAATGAAGAAAATTTATCTCAACAAGATCCACACAATGAAAATTCACACAGCGATCCCAACTTTGCAAATGAGAGGTGGGATTATGTCTCACATGAGATTTCTGCGAGCAGAGATGAAGAATACTCATCTGCACAAAATCCTCATATTGAAAACTGGCACGAGGAATCCAGCAGCATTATCATACCTGAAAATTATTCTATTAACGAAGAGGCAAGTGTGATATTTGCGAACAGAGATGAAGAATATTCATCTGCACAGAATTCTCATATTGAAAACTGGAACGAGGAACCCAGCATTATCATACCTGAAAATTATTCTATTAATGAAGAAGCAAGTGAGATATTTGCGAGCAGAGATGAAGAATATTCATCTGTACAGAATTCTCATATTGAAAACTGGCACGAGGAACCTAGCATTATCATACCTGAAAATTGTTCTATTAATCAAGAGAACACTTATTTATTTGATGGCGAAAATTCTTTGGTAGAAGAATCTCTATCAAAAGAAGCATGTGCAACTTACGACGATAGCAATCATTCAGAAGTTAAAACTACGGCAGAATCTTTAATATATATTGAACGAGAACTCCCAAGTGATTCAGTTTCTCTATTTTTAAGAGGTTTTGAGATAGAAGAATTAGAAGAAGCTCCATTAATTGCTTCTAATATGTCAACAGTGCTCAACAGTTTGCAAAGAAAATTAGAAAATTCTGTTGATAATGTTACAATAGAATCAGGTGTATTACAAAATGACCAGATAAATATAAGAACACCAGAAGATACTTCGATGATAAATTTACAGTCGCATATGCCTATTTCACGTTCATCAACGTCGCCAGCGTCGCTTTCCTTGAGTTTTGAAATAAACAACTCTTTGCAAGATTTTAGTACATATTATCAAAATGAATTGTCAACAAACAATCAATGTTTATTAAACAGTACTTTTTGTCAATCTAAAATAGCAACTGAAGCAACGATGAATACAGAAGAATCTACTGTAAGAGATATACCTTGTTTTGAGGAAAATCTTTTAGAGAAAGATATGCAAGAAAGCGAACTAAACTTTTCGTTACGTACATCTTCAAATCGTTATAATTGTGATGTTGAACAAGAAAGAGATATTTCAGATAAAAATCAAATTTGTGAAGGCAGTAGTATGACAGACGAGATGTCATCAGATGCTTATAGTAGTAATCTTAATACTAAACCAAAATACACAAGTTCACCTCGTACAAAGAAATCTGCTACTAATACTGTAAAAACTTTGAAACATAGAAAACAAATACCTACAATGAATAGTAATGTTTTATTGGGCGCAACAGAAAAAATTGAGGAAATCGTATCGGATACTAGCAGTAATTTATTAGAACCAAATCAGAAATCTAAATCTGATAGTGTCACAGAAACAGCTAAACTATACACAACTTCTTCAAGCAGTGATATTACGAATACTTCAGAATACGACATAGGTTTTTCAGCTAGTAATAGCACACAACAAAAGTTGTGTTTAGAAAATAAGAAATTTAGTAATGTTGATAACACCATCTCTACAGAATTAATACAAAATACTCACGAATCCGAAGAAAATAACATAATCAATCGTGATTCTGAAATTGTGGATATAAAAAATATAGACGTACATGACATCTTATCATTAGACAATGAGAGTATTGATCATAAAGACAAAAATGTATATTGTACATTAGCAAAAACAGATCATACTGACACAAAAGCACATTTAGAAAATATAACTAATGATCATACACAGTCAAATAGAAGGAAAAAGGGTTTAAATCCGCCTAAAGAATTATTAAGTTCTAAGTCACAGACACATATTAGCAAATGCTCTTCATCTGATTGTGCCAAAGAAAATAGCATTTTAAGAAGCAATAGGATTATACCTTGTAAAAGTAGCGAAGATACAAGTAATGTTCACTTTACATTACAATTGAAAAGTGAAGAGAGTGTTGGTACAAGTAAAGATACATCAAATGTTACTGGATTAGTGAATAATGTTGAAGCTAAACCATCTTCTCCGCTTGAAACACCTCCAAATAGTTGGTCTCCCGAAATCATGGATTCTGGTTATCCAAATTCAGCTTCTGCGCAAGATATAACACCGGAATATGATTTGTCGAGCATAGCTCAGGATCATATATCAGATTCTGAATCGCCAAGCGTTGCAGAAGCGCCGAGACTTGGTGTCTTGGAACCGATCGAAGTGGAAAATGGCGATTTGGCAAATAACAATAGAGACGACGAGGGTAACAATATGATGGCTATGGATGCTAATGAGATCGAAAATTTACAACCGCTGATTGACGTATTGGAAAATGATCTCGAGAATGAAAACGATATTTACGTAGTGCAGAACGGTTTTCCTGTATGGTTACTGAGAATATTGGATATGGCAAATCCGCTTGATTTTGATATGCAAGCTCAACAAAATCTGAGAATTCCTGCTGAACTTGCAGGTAATTGCATCTTCCATATCTTCATATTTATATTTTTTTTTTGTATAATATTTTAAAGATAATATATTTATATTTATGTTTCTAGATGATGCTAATTATGCAGGCCATGATGAAGGTTTTGATAGTAGTTCTTCAGAAAGTGAGAGTGACATACAATGAAAGGGAAAATGATAATACGAAAACTGAAAATACGTGGTAAAAAACTTTTTTTTAATAAGAGAACGAAAGAAGGAAAAGAAAACGTAAACGTGATATGATTACAGTATTATCTTACATATCATTCTTCTTGCTTCTAACAAAGTTTGCAGTGTAGGCTTGAAAAGTAAATATCTTGGCAAATATCTTGATTGCGTTTTAGACAAGAAATAATGTATCTTCAAAGACTTGAGAATAAATCTTTTATTTGTTTAACATAACATTTATAAATAACTACCTCTTTCTACATATTTTTAACACAATATAATACGATTGAAATGAATAAAATATTAAATATTTCAAGCCTACAATATTTTATATAATAATAAAAAACTAGATAAATAAAAATTATGATACAACATTTTTATTTTGTATACTGAATATGTTTCAAAGATATTTTCTAGTTTTTATTTAACCGCAAACATTTTCCAATTTCCATTTTTGTATTGTACAAATATATTCAAATTAATGAATGCCTTTTTTTGTTTATTTTATATGAAATATTTTTATTATTAAAATTATGATTTATTTCTCTGGACATTTTATAGCTATACACATATATGTATATATAGATTATTCCAAAATTACTGGATGTCCTTTTATTAACAGATTCTGTTTGACATTCTAAAACGAGTTTTCGTCTTAGAATGTTCACAGAATTTATCTATGAAAGAACATTCATAACTTCAGAACATCGTGTATATGTGTATGTATGTAACATTCATATATATGTATATGTATAAATATATATATATATATATATATATTAAATATTCACATCTCGAAATACATACACATACACGTATATATATAAATGCATATATTTTCTTACAGTTCATTATTTTTTTGTTAATTGTTTGTCAACTATTTCTAATATAGTATTTTAGTAATTAATGCGATTAATGAAATATTATATTAAGTTTCAATAGAATGTAATGTATCTTCTATATGATATCTGGTAAATCGATAGCAAACGTGATAATTAATATTAAATTAATTTATATAATTTTGTTAAAAATCTCCTATCTAAGACTGAAACTGCATAGTTAAGTTCGTAGCTAAGTTCGTAGCAAAAACTTTGGACAAATAAAATCGACATAAAATTTGAACAGATGTAATACTCTCAATATATTTTATCCTAATACAAGTAAACATGTACACATTATATGGCATAAAAGTTATGAGCTTAATATTAAATATTTTACATAGAAACGTGATATCTTTCTTTATTTCAGTGGAATGAAATTACAGGGTATACAATGGTTTATACGTAGTTAGCCTAAGACTTTACATTATTCTGTTAGTTGGATGATTTCAACTGTTTTTAGTATTTACAGAAATAAAGTCTTCCATTTTTCAATACAAGCGGTTATTTGCTAGAGCATAAGTCAAACGTGACCATAAACTTTGCTTGAAATCGTGTACATATTACTCGTTAATAATTTTAATAAATTTAATAAAGAAATGAAATAAAAAAAAACATGTATCAATTCTTTCAATAAATTTCATTGTACAACTTATGTCCATTTCTACCAATGCAGATTAACTTTAATCTTGGTTTAACTTACTTTTCATCTTTTTCTAATTCTTAGGTCTAAAGAAAGATAGAAAGTAAGTTGAACCAAAATTAAAGTTAATTTGCATTGGTAGAAATTGACATTAATGGCACAAGTATGCTTGTAACTTTATATAAATATATATTATATA
>VBVQ01002705.1:0-20817 GCA_011636635.1 Tetramorium simillimum
GGGGGGGAGGGGGACGGGCAAGGTCTTCTCTTGGAAGCGGAGGTTTTGATTAATGAGGAGTTTACTGGCACCTTCGCTATTGTGCGGGCTAATTACACCCTGGCTGCACGACCAGCCCGTTCGCCGTGGTGAGAGCATCTTTCAATCCGCGAGAAGGCGAATCCCTTCTGTGTAAATCGAGCCGTGCCCCGCTATCCCTGTGGATCACAGATCGAACATTTGTTCTCGTTGATTAAGAAACCGAGATTACTACGTCGTAGGAAATTGTGTAAAAGTCAGAGAGCGTCGAGAAAAGTCAGGGAAAGATGTAAAATCTTGGCGTGGTTACAATAAAGCATAGCTACTGAACTTCATGAAAAAATTGTAGTAAATGATATTAATTTCTTTCGCGTATACTTATTTATAAAATTGAAAAGTAACTCTGAAGGTATTTCTTCCGAAATTTTTTCTCTATTACTTCTCTAGAAATCGACACATTAGGCTCATCATCGAATGTTAATTAACGTGTAAAAATATTAATCTTTTTTTAAGAATATTATAAATCCAAACAATCCTTTATCGATTCGATTTGTAATTTTTATTTTCTAAAATATTGAGAATAGTCGTGAATGACACAACAGAAAATATCTTTTTAGCTTGACTTTTCATCTCGATTTTTAATAAGGAAATAATTTTACATATCACGTCGAAATTGTAATTGATTTGAGGGGGTAACAAACTTAGAATGCTCGGTTAAATCCGGAATATTCGCGTCCGTTGCATATTATTTATAGAATCCGATGTGGCACACCGTTAGTGCACTCGAATAATAACACGGTGCGCTTCATGAAGGCACGGAAGCAACGAGATTCCATTACGACGTTTAATTGCAATTGTCGACGATATTTACCGTCTTACATTCTCGTTATTCTTTTTTATGCCGATAAATCCCACGAACATTATTTTATCGGACGGCAATATCTCGAAAATGACCGGTAGCTTCCATTTATCGACGATTATTTATTGGTTTTAATATTTTAGCGAGCAAAATCAATTGCACAAGTTTGAATGGTTTCTAAAAAACACGAGGTCATTTTAATATTCACTCCTGTTTGTAATATTCAAACAGTAAATTCTTTTTCACTTGATAAGTTTTTTCATATAAAAAATTAAATGTATCTTTTGTATTTAATCTCTATGAATTTTTAAAATGTTTCATTTTTCATTATTTATTTAATTTCAAGCTTATTTTATTATTTTCGCTGCATTTATTTAATTTCAAAACAGTGACAAAAACAATAACAAAAAACAATGACAAAAACTTTCACCCGAATTTGTTTTTTTTATGCACCATACCACTACCGAGTCTCCATCACCATCACCAGTACTGGTCTTCAATCTCTCTTCGAGGTCTCTCTAATTGCTACGCGAAAGGGTCATTCGCCTCCGAGGTTCATCGGGAACGCATCGGCCGTTCCCTTTGCGTCACCTTGTATGCCGCTTGACTGCAATTTGCAGCGCCCGCGGCCTCTCGCCTCTCCTTCCTATCCTCCCTCACTCCCCCTCCTTTCCCCCGGTTCTCCGGTGCCTACCGCGTATCACGGTGTCGTGCCCATCACGGATACGTATATGTCCTCGTATCAGACACGTATGGGGACCAGACAGAATATACAGAGCACTAAATGCCGCCTATCGGAAATCGATATCGGGGAGCCACAGCCAGCAGCAGCTACTCTTCACATATCTCTCTCTCTCTCTCTCTCTCCCTCTCTCTCGCACTGGAAATTTTATTTTTTTTCTCGCTCTATCACGTTGGTTCAAACTCCCTCTTGTTCCTCGCCCCCTTTTCCCTTATTTCTATTAGCCGTACTTTTCTTGCATTTCTTTATCCTCTATATCTCAGTTTGTCAGCTTTTTCCCTCTGATCCACCCTCGCGAAGAATTTTTCAAAGGGCCGCCTCTGTTCCACAAACCACCGCTAAATTCTTTTCGCACCCGTTTTGACTCTCCTTTCTTCTGTTCGATCGTCCGTTCCCCTTCGCAGTCTCCGCGTATCAGACAGAGCGGTCTAAAGTTTCCTCGCAACGACTATATCGATCGGTCCTTCGATAACGATGAACGTTATCGCCGGGATAGTCAGCGAATGCCGGCTGAGAATCGTAGCTTTAAAGTATTGTAATTGACGGCATCGTACACGATGGGAAAAGCCCGTTTTCCGCTACGACGATCTCTATGAATTTACATCGTTCAGCATCATGGCTGAAATTTTCTAAATGCATCTTAAAAATTATGATAGTATTTACGAATAATTTCTATCGAGAGATAATTATGACAGCAGGAAGAAATATACTCTCAGTATTTCCGCGTAATAAAATTAATAACCTTTGCAGAATTACTAATAAATTTTGATATAGAATTTTAAAATAGAATCGAAAAGCTAACGTATCATACGAGAACATTAGAGTGTTATCATAGACATTCAAGTTTCGCCAGTTCTTTCCTGTCGACAAATCAATCACGCGTAGATTCAATTCTCTCCATTGGCTCTTGTTCTCTGGTTTTTCCACTAATGTTCGATTGCATTTTCATCTGGAAGAGTCGACATCTTTTACCAGGGTATCCGTTCCGGTTAGGTACACACGGGACTCGATTTGATCGGCTAATATCATTTCGAAGCTTACCGATTAAACTGCGCCTGACGACGAGAGACCTGCGATCCGTCTGGGTCGAGTGGCTGATGCTCATCATTGCCGCTTCAATTATCGACCTCGAAGTTTGCATTTCTATCTATTAGACCTACTTTGTACCTCATCCGCGATTATCGAGGAGAAGCAGATTGCTGCGTCGATCCGATTCTGATGCAACAATTGATTAATGGCTGCTGCATACTTTAAAGAAATAATATACAACCTGTGCGGTTGCGACTTGCCAGAAATACATTCAGTGTTTTATATTATCCAACGAAGGAAGATCTAAATCGTAGGGACCGTGATACTTGTTAAGCGACTTAATCTCGGTGATTTCAGATTTGGTTGAGATGTTCATTGCTCGGTAAACGTATGCGCGCGCACGCAGAGACGAGCTAATGAAAATTAATCCCTTTCGTCGTCGTCGTCGCGCGTGCAACAAGCGCGATCGCAATCCGCAACCCGGTCTCGCGACGCCAACGCACACAAATCTGTTCGGCAATCCTAGTTCGGTACAACTGATCTCCCTGGACCTGTGCGCGGAAGTTTGCAGGCTGCGGCAAAATCATCGGTCGGCACCAACGATCCGTTGGTTTGTTAACGCTGTCAATCATTAGCTTGCAAACTTTTTGGATCGATGACGTGTATAAGGTAGAATGAAATAGAAACTTGGTTCTAAGAATAATGTCTTTCAACATTAACAGAAAATACAATTATTATTATCATGAAAGATCGTAGGAATGTATGTTTATGCGGAAGCTAAAATAGAAATTGCAAACTTTATAAATTATGCAGTGTATATCTTCTTCTATTTTTATGATGATATTACGCTAAAATTATTGACGTAACATTTCATGTGCGTCGACGTAAGTCAACGAAGAAAAGCCAGATATAGCGCGCTTTAAAATAGAACAACGCGTTTTTATCTTCTTGTAAATCTTGGAAATATCAGGGGCTTCCGAATTAGTAATTTCGGAAGGTAAAGAGTATGTACATACGCGACAGGCGTGCACTACGGTAATATCGATCAGCAGAAGTCCCGTACACCGATACATACGTATACACACACACACACACACACACGTACGTACATATGCACACAGAGCACAGCGCAGCAAAATACACACCCAGACTCCTCTACACAAGAATATCAACGCCTGTCGACCCCCGCCTCTGTGTGTTGTTGGCTGCACGCCCCGCTTAAACCGTATTCAAGCGTTTCCCTTTCACGGCGTAACCCGACCTCTCCGCTTCGCTACTTTCTTGTCCACCCTTCCTACGAGTCATTAAGCGAGTGCGTTAACTTGCACGTGGCTCCGATTCGTCGTTGCCTCGTACGAAAATCCCATTCGTAACAACGTCGTCCAGGGCCTAATTCTGTTGGAGTAATCTGGTCCTCTTGGTTCCGTAATAGGCCTATATTAGGCCTCCTCGTTATCCCGTATTAAATATATTTTCTTACAACATCATACGGATAATGGATACCTGTGTTACGTTATTTTCGCTTCTTCCTCTCTTCTTGTTATGACACATTGTTTTTCCAGGAAACTACTCCAATTCTCTTAGTAAGAACCCCTTTCTCTGCGACTTGAGTTTTGTCACGAAACAAATCTAATCGGCGGGATTTCATCGCGGTTTTCCGCGCGTTGTCAAGTCGCGCATGAGGTCTCTAATTGTCACGGCGACAATGCGATCAGCTTAATTACCTTCCGCTCGGGCCGCGACTAACGTACGGCGACTAATTGACCGTCGGCGACGGTCGCTCACGGACATTCGCCTCGGCGGTCGCGCATGACTCGAGTCATAACTGTAAAGAAGACGCTGAGACGCATCGAGCGACAAAAGGTGCGTCGGGATCTCGAATCTTTTTCGCGAAAGTTGAGATTTTCCGTCTCCTTCGCTATTCTACGTTTCCTTCTCGATATTCTTTTCGTGTCTTTTTGTAGTCCCTTTCAGCATCCGTTTTTGCAATCCTTGGAATTCGCTTTCGTCGTGTACTTGTCTATTTCTTTTTCTTCTTTTTTTTTTAGAATTATTTAGCTTTCTGTTACCTTTTTTTAATAACAAAACAGATTTTTTTAACAGATTTAGAATTTACGTGTTATATATCATCACGATTCAAGTTAATTGTCAATTAGTTACAATTAGCAAACCTGTTTTTTTTTTATTTTTGTATATTAGGATAAAATTGAATTTTAAAAAGTTTATGTCAATAAACTTTGTTCTTTGTCTTCCCTGTCGCATGATTTCCTTTTCGATCGAGTCGCACGACATGCACACGTGTGCGTGACAATTAGCCGGCCACTGCGTGTGCATTTCTTGCATGACGATGGCGCCTGCATGCGTGAATTCCTCCGTGAATTCACGCGTTTTCTGCACTCCCCTTAACGCATTCTTCCTCTTTCAACGCACAACATAGAATGTCACGGCGTCACGGGTGTCACACTGAAAAGCCCGAATTGCGAAATCGAATTTTTTTCAGCGTTTGATAATAGAAACTGCACGGGAAAAAAGTTACATTCGCCGGTAGCGAAATATCGTTATTTTGTAAATATTATTCGACGTAAATCCACAGTTTCCTCACTGGTCGAGTAACAGCAATTAAAGTTGCTACAACAATAAACGCAATCGTCGTATGTCAGTACTTGTATCCCAGTTTTATAGAAATATCAAGTTTGCACGCAAAAAATATACATCGGAAAATTGTGGCGTAAAGCTCAATGTTATCGCGTACCGAGTTTTTCCTTGCAATCAATACTGCCAATTATCATAGATTATCTTTAATAAAAATATAAAATTTTCTAATAAATTAATTTTTTTAAACATACAATTGCATAGTCCCGGCACATAAAAGTTATAATATTGGAAACTAATATAAAAGTAAAATATTGCTACTGATGGGATATGAATTACGATCGGTTCTTCGATGAGTACGCCAATGGCAGTAGTTTCCTGGCGGTACCTAGAATCAAGCAATCCGATGGTTCAAGTGAGGAGAAGGAAGGAAGGTCATTACTGGGGCGATAGGGCCGGCGAGAGTGGGGATCAGGAGGAAAACGGCGAACAGAAGCTTCGAAAGAACGAAGGACACAGATGGCATTTAGAAAGCGGCGGTGGAAGAAAGAAACGGTAGAGTTATAGCGTGAGCGGCAGAGATGTAGCTGGTGGTGGCGGTGGTTGGTGGTAGTGGTCGCGTGCGGCCTTCAAATCCTTCACAGAAAATTTTGTCTTCCAACCCTCCTCATTTTACACAGGCCCATCGTCGTCGCAGTCACGTGACCGTCGCACCCCTCGCACCGTACATCAACGAATATCCAGAGAGTATCCAGTTTTTGGAGTTCAGGTGGCTGGAATACCCACGAAGCGCGCTCATTATCGATCCGGGCTCCGTTTCAGAATTAACTCGGCGATGTTGTTAGGGCAGTCACCTTCGCTTATTTTATTTCATACTTTCCGATTTTACGCTCGCAGATAAAAGTTAGTAATAATAGTTGTCTGATGCAAGTGTTCCATTTGCTGGACATGTTTAAGCGCATCTCGTTAATAGTCTATATGTTTGTGTCGCGACATTACAATCCTTATGATAAGAAATCGTGATCGCTTACGAGAGTCAGCGGATTTAGATTTCCCTAAAGCTATTTCAGTGGAGTGTACCGCCGAGAGGGAGGTTGTTATGTCTGACGATTGTGACGGTTGTACTACTGATTCCTCCCGTGCCCGACTTCTCCACTGTTGCGGCCGTGCCAGGAAATTTCAAAGGGCGAATCGGTCGAACTACTCGTTAACTTGAATTGAACCGTAAAAAATGAGATTGCCGAAGGTCGGAGGGAAGAAAGGAGACGGGAGTAAAGATTGTGATAAAGATTGAGAAGAGAGGGGTCGCGAACTTTATGGAGTAACAGACGTTACAGGCAAATAAATGCAAATGGCGTATTCAGTACCCTCGAAGTCTGCCGATGTTATCGTTGTTTCTCAACGGAAACGAATTCACTCAATGGTTGCTCGGCGACTAAGGAGCTGACCCTGGCCGCGGAGCTTCCCGATTTCGCGGTAGAGCGTCGTTCGGGAAGCTTGTGGGAAAAACAGTGCACCCGAGCGATTGGCCTTCCCGAGAACATTCGACTGCGTGCCGCACGAAACTTCGGAGATAATCAAGGCGGATAATCGTCGCGAGTATCGCGAACGACGTCTACGCGTAACTAGCGTGGCGATAGACGATTGCGAACGTAATCGATTCTGGAGAACGGATTCCGGCGTTCGACGGGGAAAGGAAATGTTTCAGTAGAGTCCTCGCGTCGCGACGTTATTTGCGGAAAATCGATATTTTTGAGATTTAAAAGCGTATGCCACTCCACCGCGATCATTTATTTTTCATCATTTGTTAGCCGACTATTTGGGGGAAACTACAATTTTTACGAGTTTGAGATATAACGGGACTTTTTCTCTCCAAAAAAAAAAAACTCGTCGTAGAATTCTTTTTTATTACGCAGTCGAAGCCAACGAGTGGAGCTCGTCAATTTCGCAAGTGCTCGCGATGGTATCTTTATTATCCCATCCGCGCTCGAGGCGTTTAACGGCGTGCGTATACTTCTGTTCGTGTCGCGATTCGCCTAATTCTCAGCGCAGAGACACGTCGCGAGATGAAGCGGCTAATTCCTGTGTTCTTGGTAGGCCGAGCGTGAAGCGAAGGGGTCGCAGCCTCGATCGCGCGCGCATCCCCTTTCGCTCGCACAGGTCAGGTTGGCCGACCGTATCACGAGCAAAGTACTCGTCGATTGATGCGTAGAGTGACGATATCTGCGCGTCACCAAGGATGAGACGACGAGGCTGGCGCTCGGGGGTGGCAGTGGGGTAGGCCGGAGATGGGTCGTCGCTCGCCTCGCTCGTACGACGAGAGGTGATGGAAAACGCCGGCGTTGTCACCGGCGGCGGCGGTGGCGGCGATGGCGGTGGCGGTGGCGGTGGTGTTAGCGGTGATGGTGGCGCGGGTGGCGTTTAGCACACATCGCATGTGTACGGGAAATACGAGGCGGCGAAGGTGAGGAAGAGGGGGCAGAGGTCACCGGCCGCGGAGACTCGTGCGACTCGCTCCCGTGGAGCCGTTCTCCTTCTCTCCCGTTCTCTCTCTCTTTCTCTCTCTTTCTCTCTCTCTCTTCGCCTCTCTCGCCTTTCCCGCCGCGTTTCTTCATCGCCTCCTTCCCTCTCCCGTTCCGTTGCCGGTGCACAATTGCGTTACTCCTCGCGCTACGCAATTGCGTGGCTGTTCCACGAACGGCGGCCATCGTAATCCGCGGGATAAGCCACGTAGGTATAACGCGCCGCGATATGCCGCGATACCAGGCCTTGGTCTCCCCTTTCATCGCGAGAGGCGAGACCTCTCTGTCCGTCGTGAGGTGTCCATCTCAAGGTCACTCGTCAGAATGCCATTCCCGCGGCACTGCCGTGCAGTTGCCGCAACGCAGTATTCGCGAACCTCGGTGCGTTGCACCCGGCAAAACCTATCAGTGGTTCTCCAAGCTTTGTTACAACATACACGCTTCTTTTCTACACTGTTTTCTGATTTTTCTCCATTTTCTGATTTCCTCCTAATTGAACCTAATTGAACTGGTATTGACTTAGTTTGTATTTAATAAATTAAATAAAAATGAAATGCTGCCTGTCGAATTCAGTGACACAGTTAAAAGAAAGATCTGATGTAATCGTATCGTGTTTCATTGCGCACGAGACATTCCAGGTCGAATTTACGAAGTGGTGATTTCTCTACGTGCGCATTCCGCTGTGCCGCGAGTGAGCATCTCGGACGCGCGCGCTATGATTAGCGATTACAGCATCGCGATATTAGTCACAATGCGACTCTCCTCGGCCGTGTGTGCGTCGCGACGCGACATGACACTACGCGGGCACGTACGTCGCCGCTATCGTCGAGCGATATCGACTGTTGTGGCGGTGCGATAGACACTGTGCAGTATGCTAATGACGACGCCGTCTCTGTAGTCGCATTAAACGTGCGCTCCCATCTACGCAGCGTCGGGTCGCGTGGAGAAGATTTTCTTCTTGAACGTTAGATCCTTGTGTACACCTCTTGCTTTTCGTCATGCCCGATAGTTGTGCTCAAAGTATTTCAGATCTAATGAACCATTTTTTTATTTGCGTATTCTTGACGAAAGAAGATATATTCCGTTAATTAAATTGTTTTAGAACTAATCTTATAATGATATAAATACTCTTTTTGACGTTTGAAAGTTAATTTCCGTTTAACTTTAAATAGAGTCATCAAACGTGCCGGACAGACGGTAAAATAGTACAATTCTTCCGATCTTTCTATATGTGGAGGATGAATATTTGATTACAGGTATAACCAGTTCACGAGATAAGCGTCTCGTGTAAGGTTTTTTTAGCGTCGCGTGGCAATGATTGAAGCAAGAGATTCCGTAGATAAGAAGAATAATCACACGCTCTGTCAGAAGTCCGAGACGCGAGGGAGTTAATGGATATTAATCGAACCGCATAAATGCGTAGAGAGGCGTTGCACAACGCTGCGAAATTATCCAATTATTCGTTTAATTTGATATTGCATTTAACTTGTCATAAATATGTATATATCGTTTAAGTTCATCTCTGTTACTGTGACGCGGGTGAGTTAATACGGGAACAAGTTGAATCGGTTCAATGACCGTAATGACTAATTGATTAATAACAATAACATAATTAAAGGTATAATATATTAGAGTAAGGTAAGATTTGATATTATTGGAAAAAAATACATACTGTACATAGCAAGAAATTCATCGAACAATGGTAAAACTGGCTTGCAAAGTCTCGGTCCATATAAATTTAATAAAGCCAAGAATATTTAACTTTTTTAATAAATTTACTTTTGAATGTGTTGTTGAAACACAGAACACATGTTAAACAATTAGAAAATTAATAGAGAGGCTAAACGCAAAAATGTTTTACGCAAAATAAATTTACAGGAAAAAAAACAAGTTATAACCCAATCCAATGAAAAAGCTATAAATATTTAGAGTACAAATTACAATCGGATGTATTATTATCTCATGTACTATGCAGAACTTGCATGTCTGAGTATAATAAATCGATTGAATCTAAGTATTCGAGTTTATGGGTGCCTTCGGTTTATTGGTTTCCGTGAATTACTCGTTAATAGCGGTCACATCATTAACCAGGCTTAATTGCAAGAGCTCGCAGTATCGGCATTCCGAGAGCCTCGGTGTAATAATTATCGATTTTTCAAAACGGACTGTCACATCTGCACCGTTTCGTGCGGCGCGTATCGGCGTTCGCATTCTCGATTTTGCTTCTTTGTGCTTTCACCGGCGTGAACCCCGACACCGGAAGGATCTCAGACCGGAATACACGGTCGAATACAAATCGAGAAGGAAGTCGTTCTTTATCGCAAAGACTTCCTCCCTGTCGAAGCACGGGGGCCCCCCTTCGAAGCGGCGGCTCCAATCGCGCGGCAGTCTCGATCGATAAAAACGCGCACGGACGACGGGCCGCCGTTTTATTAGAGCAAAGTCTTTAGCTCCCAAGTGTCAGGAAAGCGTCGCGCGTGTCAGCGTTCCATTAGTATGCTCAACGAGCCGCGCGCCCGCGTACCCTTCCTTCCTTCGCGACACCCCCGGAGACGCGAGAGCACCTGCTAAACCGTCTCTGTCTCTCTCCGAGCCCTTGCGGGGTGTCGCGGTAACAAGACACGTGGTATGCAGATGTCGCGTCCAGGAGCCCACCCCCTTGGCGGGACGCCGCCCGTGATTTGGGCTAATTACGCTGAGTAGATTTCTCCTGCAGGCCGGCGTATCCTCGTGTACGCTTTACCCGAATGCTGCGATCTCTTTCGGTCATCACCGTACATCGCGGACATGTATTCGCCTCTCATTTGCTTGACCCTCGCACGCTTCGAATTTTCTATGCTTCTCCTTTCTCCTTTCCTTATGTATACATCATGTATACATAAGCCATTCGAAAATTGCTGCCACGCTCGTCCGTCGAGTTTCTCGGTCAGTTTTGTGTCGATCTTTCGTCAAGAGAAATTAATCCCATAAAGCGAAAACTTTTCAGCCAGTGTTAAATATTTTGGTTGTTAAAGCTCAAATCAGAACTTTGATGACGAGATTGACGGGAACTCTGGAACACCTCGTATATATGTACACGTATATACATTGTATGTACGTAATATGGCTGCTTATCACATGAAATACACGTGTATATGGATACGCATCGAGCGGATGCGGATAGACGTGATAATTCCCTCATACATGTAAATGTAAGCTGTACATAGCGTTAACAATATGCGTGCACGCGGTATATGCGCATATATATATATATAATATATATACTAGTATATACAATATACAGTACAGCGAAATTACGCTGGTCGTACTAAATACCGATCCTTGACTGCGCGTATAATTATCCCGACGTATCGGTGTGCAGCCAGCTCTTCGCAGTGTACAGCGTCTACACGAGCTCCGCTCGTATACTTATATACATATATATGTATGCTGGACGATTTTAGTAGACCGGGCGCGCTCAGTTATCAACGGAGGAGACGACTCCGCACCTGTGCATTTGCATAAGTATCTGTCATCGTCCGTGTTCTACATGCGTATTCAGATACCGCGATTGTCCGCGTATCATCTTGCAACACGCTTCACTCGCGTTTAAAAGGAAACGTACTCTTTCCTCTTCCACCAAGCCCCGCGAATCACGCAAACCTCGTTGATGGTCGATCGACGCTGGGACGTGCAATTTCGATGAAAGAGGCACAGCAGCGGATACCCGTGTATACGATGCGCGACGCAATTTGGCGATGCTTAGAGTCTCATGGGGTGCGCAAGTTTGTGTGTGTATCGGGATACAAAGTCACAACTAGATTACGAGGGTTCGATAGCCGACAGGATCGAAGGGTCACCCGCGGGACATGGTTTGCGCGCGGTGGCTTATCCTTCGACCGCTTCCCTCGTCGCTGCTCTTTCGTCGGAGTGAAATATAGAGGAACGGTGATCACTTCGTATCATCGCCAGCTATACGTTCCCGACGACAGCGGGACGATAGTCATCGTTGTCAGCTGCCTTTTTTTCAGAAATTCCTTCCCACCCGTGGCGATAATATGCCATCATCGTCGAAAGATTTCTTTTTTGTCACTGCGACCTGTCCCTATAACGACGAGAACAATTTAAAACGCCTAAATCCAGAGCCTTCAATCGTCGACTTGAAACCTTGAACTTAAATTTAATCTTATAAATTCTGAAAAATTTCTCAAGAGATTTGGAAAGTTACATGAGATGGCACACACGATGATAAGAAAATAAGAGCGAAAGAAATGTTGATAGCGAGATGATTACTGGGCGGACGAGTGTGCAATTTCGTAACATTTTATAGCCCTCATAACATTTTTGCTGTGTCCCGCGTGCGCGCAATTAGCGAGTTAGCTACTGTGTAATCACGCGTGTCGTTAAAGTGTCTAAAGAAACGGAGACCGACTTTGGCGTCGACCGTGTCCCGTTCGACAGACGAATCCCATGTTTAAAGCCGATTTAAACGGGCAACTTGTTATTACACCGCGGTGGTACGCGCCGCATCGTAAAAAGGATCGCGCGCGAAAAACTCATCGTGTTAAACACCAGTTACATTTCGCCGTTATGTTTACCTGACACTAGACACTTGTACATTAGCCGTGATAAAGTAACGTCTTGCGAGTTGCGGCGACGACTGTGCATTTAACATCCATCCGAGTCTGTATTTACGAGAAACATCTCAATCCTCTGAGAGAGTTTCTTTCCCCGATGATCGACAGTTCGACCGTTCTTTGGTCGGACCTCGTGACGGAGAAATAAGTAACAACTGTAACGAAATCAGTAATTGACTCTTGGCTAATAAGAGAGACCTCGATATATCATGCTACATCATTACTCCTATCCTCAAGCGTGTCAAACGCTCAAGTTGGACATAACAATCAAGCATCGACGCGAGAGCCATGAAATCCGTATTATATTTTCTAGGTTGAATCTTTTTACCCCGCGCGCGTAGCTCGAGACCCAGCGAGATCTGCGAGATAGAACGAGACGATGCGAAATAATTCGGTTTCCCTTTGTTGCAGGTGTCGGCGGGCCAGCACATGCAGCTCACGGGCGACCTGAAACCAGTCGTGTCGGTCGCGGCGCAGCAGGGCATGTACTTCAATCAGCAACAGACGCAGAATCAGGCCGGGCCGTCGGCTAATCAGGCCGACACCTACTGCTCGGTCTCGCAGTCCCAAACCATTAATTTCACTCAGCAGAGTCTGAGGCAGCGGGCGGCGGCCGCGGCCGCCGGCGGAGTGCCGCAGCCGGGCGCTGCCGGCCCGGGGACGCGGGGCCATCCGCAGCAGGTGCCGCCGGGCCAGGTCGATCAGCATCAGCACGCGAAGCTCCTTCAGCAACAGCAGCAATTGATGCGCGCGCAACAGGTAAGCGACCTGATTTTCTTTGTCAACCGACGAGATTTTCGTCGGGCTGTTTTACACGCGCGTCTCGAGGTGTTTTCACCGAGAGCTCGTATCTCGACGGTGGACACGTGCTGACAACGATACACGTGTCCGCGTCCGCGCGATCTCGCAATCAACGTTAAATGACTTCCAGCCGGATTTTTAGAACGTAACATCGCGCGGAAATAAACGCGAAATTATATCTTCATGGATTACGCTCGGTTCTCGTTTGTGCCGAATTGCTTAACGATCATACGTGTAACGTTTTATCTTTATGCGATTATTATCGACTTCCATGCCGCTTTCGCACCTTCGCCCGATATCATCGCGTTCGGGAACTGCGATTCCGAATCGTTACACCGATAAACGACAACGTCCTCCTTTTCGCCAAAAAGGAAAGCTTTTCGCCGCGAGGATCGCCTATGCAGGTAAGATGATCGCGAGATCGCGGCGCGATGGCACATTATCCAAGACATTAAGCTCGTATCCGGCAAGAGAGGAAGAGGAAGAGAAAGAGAGTGAGAGAGAAAGAGAGAGATAGGAAAGAGCCCGCGACGTCCGTATGCAACAGGTACCGCTACTAAGTCTTTTGCAACTTCTGCCCCGTTGCGTTGAAAGAAGCGACACAAATAGGACAAATAGCGTAAGAGCGCGCGGGGGAACACGGGGCTTTTCTCCGAGGGGAACAATGGGCGAAAAAGTTTTTGCGCGGCGGAGTTTCCTGCGGGAGTCCCGTGATATCCAGGGAAGCGGGATATCGGCAAATTAGCGTTCTCTGCGATTACTTCACGCAAGATTAAACGTCGTCGATACGTACGCTTTTATTCGCGATGATTCTTCGGCTCATTGGGCCTAAAAACGATGACTCGTGATGACGCTAAGCGTCTTTGAATACGCAAAGAATATCACGTAAGCGACAATTGTCGTAATTTGTCGATTTCATCACGCATATATTTTTTTTCTGATTTTTTCTTTTTTATTCAAAGATTTTCTAGTGAGAAAAATTTTTGAAATTATCTTTCCTCGAGGAGAATTTAATAGAAACTACGTTTTGTTTAACGATTCTTTAATTCTTTAAAACCTGTAAAACCTGACCTTTAATCGAACTTTTCTGATTAAAATACGTCCAGGATCTATTATATAAAAGTTAATCTTAATTGTAGGATCATAGAAGGCACTGCGACTTTTGAGTGATCTTTCGCTAAGTCGTTTCGTTCTCTGAAGTATATGCTTTATTTAATCTGAGCGATATTCGAACCGCCGATCACCATATATATTGCCATATCGCTTTGGCGGCAGATAGCAGTTTAGTTTTAATTTCATCTAAACAACGGTTTAAATCAACAAACACTTTCTAAACAACCGAACCACGATAGCGGATACAAGAATGGCCTGAATTAATTCTTCGCCAAATATCAAACAGGTTAAATTAGTCGGCCATTGGTAATCCGACAAATATCCTGTTTAGAATAAAATTCTTCTATTAATAACTCCAATTCTGCATAACTAAACTTCTATTAAATAATTTTCTCGCACAGCCTGATTTGTATTGAGTAAAGTGACGATCGCGCAGAGTAAGCATCGCGCGGTTAGACGTGCGTCGCCGGGAAGTCGATCTAGCAATTGCGAAATTGCGTACACGAAGCTACTCGTCGGCATCTCGTAGCATTCGCGTGGTCGCCTATCGGCGGATGACTCAGTCCGCAACAGCCCGATTGTTATCTCGATAATGCTAAGGTACGAAAGACGACGGTCGCTCGTGCTCCAGTTACTAATTGTACGTTTCGCGCAGTCGTTGGTTAGTCATCCCGTTTTGCCAGGGATGAGCTTCGGGCGATAAAGCGGTGCATCATCCAGAACGGCGCGCAGCCAGCTCAATGATTTTATCCCGGGCGAGGAGTGATTTTATCCCGGGCCAGCGTTTATATGCGTGAATCGATTGCTTTCTTTCGAAACATATTTTTACAATATATGCGCATGCCATTGATGAATACTGGACAAAACAAATCTCTATGAATTGAAAAGCGTAATTCTCGTCTGGTTCTTGAATCGCTCCATAAGAAATTACAGTTTCTTATCAATATACTTTTGCATATGCTACAATATTTTATTAGTAGAGTGGAATAATTACTGCAATAAAATCTAATAAGTATAATTAAATATATTAAATATAAATAAAATAAAATTTAATGTATACATATATGTCACTCGAATTATATTTTATTTATATTTAATTATATTTATTGTATTTTATTGCAGTAATTATTCCGTTCTACTAATATTTCGCAAGGCAATCGTAAATCTATGAAAAGTAGGTACCTATATGAGATTTGAGTCCAACATAGTCTTGACTGCAAACCAGAAGGCGTCATGAATGATTGAATGATATCTTTATCGAATTCGCGGTATGTCCTCTTTCGATTTTCCGACTCACACGCAACTTGCATAAGCGCGATCTCGATTAACGCGTACTCGTAGCCGCGCGATGATATTGGAATTGACGAGATGATCCCGTCAATTCCAATATCCCGTATCCATTCCGATCTATTAGGACAGTTAACGTGCGTGGAACAACATCATCACACAACGTCGTCTACGAGTTCTAGGAATCGCCGGGGCTCGTAACAGTTGCAGAAACCCATTCGATCTCGCACAGTATCATCAGCGCCACTCGAGATGATAGAGTACCACGGTAACTTTTTTGCAAAATTACGAAATCCGCTCGCACGAATGAAATCGATGACCCAAAAAAAAAAAAGGGAAAACAGGAAATACTTTCGGTGCTCTCGGAACTTCTTCAAGTCCCCGGCGTATATACTTTCCTCGAGTCTACGGCAGTGTCTGTGGAAGAGCACTTTCTTCTCTCTGATTAATGATGCCCGTAATCGGTGACCTATCGCGTTCGCGTTCGGCGCATCGCCGCGCGCTCGCGCGCGATTTGCCGGGCACGACGGTGACGGCGCGGCGCGGCGCGGCGATCTCGTTGTGCAAGAGCATCCGGGATTGCGTTTCCCGCTTCCTGGTGTTACGCGGCCGCGAGGAAAGTCCGAGGCGAGGGAGAGACGCCAACGACAATGCAGGCGGCGGCGATGCGGGAATCGGCGGCCGCAATGCAGCCGAGGCGAGCCCGCCCGTCGCTTTCCACGCCGCCGTCGGGATACGTTCACCCTTTCGCTCTCCCTCTCTCACGCCGCTCTCCGCCTCTCCGTTCGTCGCGCCGGCCGGCGTCTCTTTCCACTCTCGACCGAGCAACAACCTGCGATTAGGCGAGCAACGCCCTTCTGCTCTCTCGCTCTCTCGAGGCACCGCGAAAGAGCGACGGGAGCCGCGGCGAGCTGACCTTAAAATCGCGCACGCGGCACGTCGGTTGCGATTTTCAGCGCGCGCTCGCCGATTTTCTAACGCCGCTGGAGACAACTTTCAAGATACCGTTCCAAGCGAGTCGCGCTGATATTCAAGATAACACCGTTCAAAAATGGGACACGTGAATTGTGTTTGTCTTTCGAAATGTGTGATAAAATGAGTGACGCGATATTTCTAAAACATTCTAACGTTTTAGTTAAATTAACTCTCCAGTCGTCGCTCGAATCTTTACAAGTCCGATGTTTAATAAATCCCATTTTTTTGTAATAAAATACAAACATCATTATTTGAATTTTGAAATTCTGAGTAAATATTATTCCGAAATATATAAATTGATTTTTATATTTTGGGATTTCTTAAAATCACTAAATTCATGTTACGAAAAATAAAGCAATGACTGAAGAGTTAAGATTTAGATCTCTCTGTTAAGTCACACTGTATATCATTCTTTTGTTTTTTTTTTCTGATTCCCGTGCGTTTCTACTTTTACAGGTGATGCAGCAACAACAGCATATGGCGGGTGGAATGGGAAGCGTAAGGCCGCCACCGCCCGAATACAAGGCCGCGGCCCAGGCGCAGATGATGCACGCTAGTATCGGTATGGGTCAGCAAGCGAGGTTCGCCAACGCTGGACCCATGCGCAGAGTTACGCAACAACCTATGCCGCCGTCGGGTAAGTTCGCGAAGAGGGAAATCTTATCGGTCCCGTTATTCATTTGTTTTCGCTTGTACCTCACAATTCAACACCCAAATCTCAACGTATCAGAGCCGGATAGTTTCGCGAAAAAATATTAGACCTTACAGTAATAGATCCGTCGCTTGAAACAGATATTTCGTGCGCCCGATAGCTCGTGTTCACCGTTGTTCAACATCTTGGCGCGAGTTACACATTGAATATTATCGTGAAAAGAATTCGACCGAGCGTAAACGCGATGCTGAGAGACGTTCCGCTGGATTCGCTCCAAGCCAGAGGGAGAAGGCCCGAGGGGGCAAGGGGGTGGCGAGGAGAGACGGAGGGAGGGAGTCGAAACTATCCTTATATATCCTGGCCTCTACAAGACTCCTATCGATCGGGCCGACGCCGGTTTTCCCGAGATTCTATCCAAACCGAAGGAAACCTGCAGATCCTTGCGTGGTCTCCGCTCTAAAATTTCGCGTTTGCGAATTTGCGATCCGGCGTAACGTCGTCGCGATTCACAATTTCGATTTGCTTGAATTTAATGCATTCGTACCGCCGTAAAAATTCTTCGTTTTCACATGAATTTAATGGGTCTATTATATAAGATTTTCGTTCTAAGCTCTCTAATTGAAAAATGTAAAACTTTAACGAGGATGCTATTCTATAACAATCAATCTCTGTAAGATGTGTGATATCTATTTTTTGCACTTACAGTGCAATCTAAGCTTCTATAAGAAATACAGCATTGCGAAGTATTCTTACAAAATAGACTCTTAAGTAACGGCGGCGGCAGCAACGCTGAGCGACATCCTGCATTATGGCACGTGTGGATGTTTTTCGCAGGTCCGATGATGAGGCCGCAAATGGCGCAACAGCAGCAGCAGCAGGCGTTACACGCGGCTGGCGGTAATATGTACATGGGCGGCGGCGGGATGGCCGCCATCGGCGGTATGCATCAGATGCACCAGCGGCTAGGCTATCCGAGAACCAACAATCAACGGCCGCCCAACGTCAGCGTCGGCCCTCCGGACGGCCTTGCAAACAGCATCGCGGGTCGTGGCGCCCAGCAGGAGTGGCGACACGTTCTGATGCAGCAGCAGCAAGGCTTTCAGGCGCAAATGCGCTCGCAATTCAACCAGCAAAGTCACCAAGGTGAGAGAGAAAGGAAAGAAAGATGGAGTCACCGGATGTGTAACATCATGTTCGTAAGAAGAATCGTAAAATTGGTTGCAGAACTCATTTCGTTACTCGTTCGGAGTTCGCTCCTGCGAACGAGTCCCTCGTGTTTCCGCTGGGAAACACAAATGTCGCTCCATTTTGTTTGGATACAAACGTATAAATGCAAATCATATTCATAGAGATTTAAGCGCGTCCCACGGATTTTACTCACTATTATTCGTCAAAATTATTTGCACAGAATTGACATGCGGATTTTTATCGGATCGCACAATTTTTCGCAGGTGCTTTCAGCATGGGCGGCGCGGGCGGCACAATGCAAATGACCGCGGCGCAGATGCAACATCAACAGTTAATCCGCTCGCAAAACGGCGGTATAGCCGGCACGGGTATGGCCAACAGCACGCAGATGCAGCAGCTGTTGACGCAGCAGCACCAACAGCAAACGTTGGCCATGCAGCAAAACAACAATCAGATGTCGTTGCAGATGCAAATGTCACAGACAACATCCGTGAATTCAGTCAACGTTCCTGGGACCGGTAAGTGGTATCTGCTAGATATCTTGAGGAAACAAAGACGCGCGCTCGAGTGTGAATAATTATTGGTAATCTCTGTATGGGATTGTCTATTCCGCGTTTTGTGCCACGAGTATCCGCAACGACATTCGGCACACCTAATTGGACCTGATGAATTGTGTGTGTTTAGGTTCTCCCCTACATCCTCATCAACAATACGGCGGGGGTAGCCCGGGAGTGCGCAGTCTACCGCCACCACAGCAGCACGCTCAGCCGCCACCACCGGCCGCCGCTACGGACCCATCCGTGACGGCTCCTGACTTTGCTCTCGAATTCTTGGAGAATCTTCCTACGGGCGACACGTCGAACTTCAGCGCCCAAGAGCTGCTTAATTCTCTCGACTCTACGGCCGGTTTTAATCTCGATATTCTGTAATGGGACCACGCCTGCTGTGTGGTCGGTTCAGATGTCGGTGTCTGGCGGTATGCCGGTTTTACTACAATGGCGGGCGAGTGAGACCGACCGTCCCCCTAAAGTATATAACTTGGCGCGACGATACCGACGAATTTCACTTCGTCCGTCCGCATATCGACCTGCCTCCCATCGCGGTTCCCCTCATTATATCAAACGTATCGATTTCTTTGTCAATACTTTTTTTTTGAAAATAGCATCGATGCGAATGATCCTTTTCGACATTCGAATCTTTGAGTTGTAAATTGAGAAAAGCATTGTCAATGAACGAAGTGTCTGATTCAATCGAATCTTATGAGAAACAAATGATGAAAATAATAATATTAAAATAGAGAAATTTACTGATTCTTTTAAATTTGATATTGAGGGAACGGACGCAGGTGATATGCAGGTACTTTGTTATATTTGAGGACTGACAATTGTGAGTGACAGTTACCCACCGGTGCGACAACGTCCCACAGCCGGTCGTAGTGCATTCTCGGTTACCGCTTCCGCGGCCGCCGACTATTCTTCTAGGCAATCACATTTTAGTAGAATTTAATTTTATAATAATAACCGCCGAAGGGCGAGGGAGTTTAGCCCGTGAAAACGTGGTAGCGTGGGATATCAAGAGGTATGTGGAAGTCGTTCTATCTCTCGTTTTCTCGTCGGGCAACGATACCGCGACTTTGAAGAAGGGCAAAAGACCGCGGTTGCTATTTTCTTTCCAAGTTCGCCCACGGCTGGCTACATCGAGAACGATCGATAAATTTTCGAGTGCTCGCGTCGACGACTTCGACTAAACTACGATGACTTCGACGGGCATTCCGCAAGACGATTCTCCTCTCTCTTGATTTTTCACGTCGAAATCCGCGCAAGTAGATAGAGATATTGATATTGATACGAAGGCCGCGATTAGAGTTTACTCGACTAAACCTATTCGGCCGCAAAAACTGGTTACCTTGCGCCGGCTCGTCGTTGCAAAACGTCCAAGATTTTGGACGGGCGAGCTCGGCCGGGCGTTAATACTTTATAAGAATAATAATGTAACAATGTAACGATTATTATTATATTATTACAACATAATAACGTAATCATATCGTTATATTATTACATTATTATGGAAATAATAATGTAGTAACGTAACGATTAGAAGGTAGCGTATTTAATTATGCCATTAACGGCATACTTACAATTAACAGCAAGTCAATTATCAAACATTCAATTTATGAGTTTGCAACGCGCGATGCGAAATCGCTGATCTGATCGGTCCGTACATCGGAGATTCTTATGATAAGAAGGATGAGAGAAAAAGAACTTCCTCCTAAACTGCATTGTTAGCGCTAATACGGGATAAAAGGATTCTTCATTGTACATAGATATTAAAAACTAGAAGAAATTCGAGGCGTTAAGATCGCACAGTTTAGCCGATTATATAAGAATAAGGAACCTAAAATATATAGATAAATATACAGGGTG
>VBVQ01002706.1:0-23232 GCA_011636635.1 Tetramorium simillimum
ATACTATATATAATATTATATAAATAATTTATTAATTATATATTTATAAAGAGAAAATAAATCGCAAATTTGTAAGAAATTTTCTCCTTCTAAGATATTAGCTTTTTGCAATCAAGCATTTGTTATAGAAAAATCAACTATATATTTTGTTACAAAATTTTTATCTGGAAAATCTTTTGCAATAATATTAAAATAGTTTGTATAAAATATAAAATAGATATATGCAAATTATGTATGATCTATGCCATTGACAATTATACATACTGGATACAGAAACGCGAAATATTCTCACAGTTATATCACTATTGATACAGAATTAATTTATCGACACTTGAATTAATCACATTGTGGTTGACGCAAATCGAACGCATCCAAATCACAACACTCGAAGCCGTTTTATATCACAAAGAACATAACAATGAACAACGCAATTTTACTTTTAAATTAAATTTTATTCTGTACATAAATATTCAATATTATAAGATATGTACGTGAAATATTATTTTTTATTTTATCAAATAATGTTATGAGACTAGATGCTATATATTATAAAATCGTATTTTACTAAAACTGTATGACACAGATCCAGGGCCCCGAAAAAACTAAGCAGTAATTAAGTCAGTAGTCAAAGACATACTTTTATTTATAAAAAAATCTGAGGAGGTAATTTTTTACCTTTATTACATTATTACTGATTAGATAATTAGATGATTATACTAATTAGATTTATCATTATTGTAAATAAATTTACAACTGATTAATGGCTAAAAATGTATTCACAATGCCGAGATATTACAAGTAAAAATTTTTTCAAAATTTATGTCTTTTTTCTTTTAAGCAAGATAAAAGTATGCATTCTATTTTATTATAATGACATTGCACTATTAAATGCTAAAAAAATATATAGTTAAACTTATCTGCAAATAATTACGTATGATACATAGATAATTTAATTCCTTTGAAAGTGTGTCGTTACGGACATTCTGATCATTAAAAGTTTGTTTTGTTTTACTAATGTCGGTTAAACGTTTGTTAGACTTGGTTGAATTCATCCTTTTCTAGCACTAAAACAGAGACCATGAGAAAGATAAACGTAGTCAGTAAACTAATCTTAAAGTTAATAAATATTTACAAAACTTGTAATAAGTTGAAAAGCTTTTCACCTCAATCTAGAATTAATTTAAAACTCATAAAAACGATTATGAAAAGCTAGTGACAGCTTTGTTCTAAGTCTGACATATCTTTAAAATATTATATAATTGAGAATGAATATAAAAAGATCATTGATCGATGAATCGATCATTGAAATATGCAGACAAATGTTAAGAGTTAGTAAAATATGCAACATAAAATGTTATATATTATTTTAATATATATATAAACACATTGATTTTATTCATCAGTAAGATCAATAAAAATGTTATCTTAATATCCTTTAATTCTATTTTTCCCGAGGACAATTGTTAATTTATTAAAAATAAACAGATTGGTTTTTTATTCGATTAAAAATACTTTACTTGATTTTCAACTATTGTTAATTTAAATATTAGATATCATAATATAATAAACATTGTTTTAAATAAATCTGTAAAGAGAATATTCAAATACTTGTATTCCGAAATTGTGCTGATAATTTAAACATTAAATCTACGAGTCTATGCACCATATACGAGGCACGAAAAGAGCCAATCGTCGGAATTTTGTCCCGAATACCAAGATATAAATAATACGATGGTTCTGCTCGAAGCAGACTGTGCTCTTTTCTTCAATCTTTTGTTAAAAGGGCAATGTTGAAAATCCACATCTGTGTTGAAATACATTCAATCCTATTTTCAATTTCTCCAAAAGTATAAAACTCGCTTAGGAAAATAGATACAAGAGAGAATATGAAATATGTAAACTATTTTATCTTTAGATTTTATTCTTAAAGAATCATTACATTTATTAAAATACAAAATATAAAGAATATAAAGAAGAGTTAATGAAAAGATATAAGTAATGAATAAATATTGAATAACTAATAAAAGTATTAAAAAGTAACATCTTTTTTGGCATCTAATTCTATAATTTTGTTTTGATAATATTAGTTCAATAATATCGAAAATATCCTGATTACATTTTAATACACTATTTTATTGCATACTGAGAAAATCGAATCTTTTTAGAAATCTAAGTAATATGTAATTCTGCGTTTGCGTCATTACATCTCTATATTTTCAATTCTTGTTATTGCGATGACATAACAGCATCCGATTAACAGATTAAACAGAACTTGTCAACATGATAATTACGATCAGAATTTTGCTAAAAAAAAATACAAGTTTATTGACAGAATCTTTAATAATAATATTTAGATGTTTGCAATTTATTTTTTGCAACGTTGCAACTAGCGATTGGATTATCAAAACAAACCCTTTCTTAGTAGTAGAGATACGAAGAGAGAATATCGCGCTCTACTTTATTTTATCATCTTAATTTATACTTAATATTTTGTTTTATAAGGCAGAAGGCGTAATCTTACAGATTATGGAGCGATGAACACAGCACTTAAAGCAAATACAAGAATGAGAATTCTGTAATAATATACAAATGCAAATAAGATTAAACGTGAAATAATTAAATTATATTGTTACATCTATTCCGTATCACAATATTCGCGATATTATTCATGATATTAAAATAATCCGCGCAAGATCAATCGCCTTCGTACCTGTCATATTAAATATAAGTTAACATTTGCTTGTATCAAGCAAACATTAGTAATGACAATAGCTTGAAATAGCAAACTTTAACTGTATCGAAATATAATTACGCAGGCAGTCACAATGTGACCATTTGGCTCACATTACTTGACTTGATCGATTCTTTTTCCTTCCCTTGATGAATCTTCGATTCGCAGATTAATATTTATATCGTTTTTTATATTAATTTTGCTTATATTAATGTTTTTTTTTATTTAATGAATGAGATAATATCGAATTCGCATTTGAGCAGACATGCAATGATGAAATATAAAATACTTATAACAATTTGGAAACTATAAGGTTCATGATACTAACAAAATAATATATTATAGAAACGAACAATCATTTCGAACCTGTGTTTTTTAAAACATTTATCAAACTACAATAATACAACTAATACAAATTCGTGTTAGATGCCAAGTATGATTTTCATAAATTTTTAATTAATAAGAAAAATAATATTTAAACACAACATAAAATATAATATTGGTTCCTATTAATATTACATTAGATCATACAATTATATAAATTTATAAAGTTTTATCATCTTGTCATTATTATTGATCACGTACACACAAATCGCCATTATATATTTAATTTATGTTTCAATATTTACGAATCGCGCTTCTTATGTATCTTGGATATAAAATTAAATTGTTATAAAATCAATCTTTGTCTATTAAAATAAATAAAATGCCATATATCTTATTTTAATGTCACAAATAAAAACGCATTGAAAGTGCATCAAAGAGAACAAGATCAAAAAGATTTTCAATCTCTTACAAAAAAAATTAAAAAAAAATAAGATAAAAAGGTAGAAATATCAAGTTCTGTTAAATTATAAAATATAATAAAATCATAAATCGATTTCCAAATATATGAAAAAATGTAAATTTATAGACAAACATAAAAGACATATAAATCGTTTTTATAATCAGTTATAAATCGATTTTATAATCAAATTAAAGATTAATATTTTTTTACAGTCTATAATTAATTTTCATGTCATATTCTTTTAATAAGTACAGATTGTTATCATAATCTTTTACTTGTCTTACTAAAACAACGTTTTATCTCTTTAAAACTGTCTCTATGTGCGCTGTAAAATGAACTTTATCTCTCTTTTAATATTCATTTCCAGTAGGAAACGGTGAGTTTAAAATTTATTTGCTTTTATTCCAAGTGACAAATGACTAGGATCCAATCTGTCCTATGAAAGATGATAGTTTCAATCTCTTCTGGATTGCTCTGAGAAATTCATAATGTGATTGAGTACCTGAGGCGTACAGGTAAACATCATAACATGGAAATCAATATTCGCACGTGTAACTAGTTTATTAACAGTAACCTGACTGAGTTTATTAACAGTAACTGAGAGAACCTCTAACTCTCTAATCATTACGTTCCAAAATTCCTAAGCAAGGCAGTATTATTTAATGTTTCAAGATATTATCATATTATTTTCCTTTAAAAAAGAGATCTATTAAGCGAAAATGTACATAAATTACAATATGCGGAATCAAATGGAACTTTTTCTATGTTGTTTTAGAAATAATCCAAGGATGGAACAGATTTCACAAAGTAACTTTGTAGTTTCGCAATAAAATTTGCATCTTGAATCTGGGTTATAAGTAATTCTATTTCTTTTTATATAACTGTACATTTATATTTATATTACATATTTATTTATTATATAATATATAATTCTATATCTGCTTCTTTCATATAATATACTTCAAATACGCTTGAAAAATAGAAAGCATAAACTCTTTAATAAAACATTGACTTTTCCTTGCTTGTTGTTTTAACAGTAAAAATTTTCAAACTATAATGCATGTTACGATGATTCAGACCCGGAACTGCGCGTTGTTATCCTTTAAACATACCAAGAATACCATGCTGTCTTGTTTGACATTAACTGAAAGAAAATACAAATGTTTGACCGTCAAAATGAAATTACAAGGAACAAATGCTTCTAATTATCATTATAGAACTTCTATACATGAAACAGATTTTATCTCTCGATATTTCTGGATAAATTCAAACAATGGAAGGATATCTGCTGCGTACAGATATTTGCTACAATAGCATTTAATTCAATTTAAATACAGATAATCAATAGCAATGTACTATAATCTGAATGCAAAGTCAAAAATATAAACGTATTTATCTTCGTTTTAATTATAAGACTATGAGATTTAACTTACATATATAATTAAAGTAAGAAAAAATATTCCAAAATCATTGTAAAAGAATACAACAATTGAATCAACATTAACTTAAGAGTATAAATATTTTTTATATATAGGAAACATATTTTTCGTGATAAATATTTTTCGTCACGTTTATTTTTACTCACTCGAGGGAAAATCCTAAATATTTCTCATCGTAAAACCTATCAGGCGGATAAATATTTCTGGAATCATATTTTATGGATGTTTTTCTCGTGTGGATTATAATGACGCCTCTAATTTGCAGAGCGATATCTCGAGATATTCGTCGCAATCTTTTCCGCCTCTCTATACACCCACTGATGGCGGTATCAATGGCCGTACAAAAAGCAGATTCCGCGCGATTCACGATATGTCGATAACACACACCAAGTCACTATTATAAACAGCGCAGAGCAGCAGGAAGCAGCAATGCACGCACGTCGATCCGTAAAGATGAATGGTGGCGGTTGGTTATGTAAGCCGTGGGGAGTATTTATACGTCGGTCCAAAATAGTCGACAAACCACATTCGGAAGTGGCACGTTTCTCTAATAGCATATGGTTGTCGACACACTTTTTATCGATGCAACAATATCGAATCTCAATAAAAAAGATCCCATGTTTAACGAATTAAAGTATGCTACGATATTTAAATACCTATCCCTCTGAACAGATCGACGACTTATTGCACAGTTTAAGATGTTTGCACTTACATTTGCACGTCATATTTAATGTAAAGTGATTGCTATTTCTTCTCAACCAGCAGATCCTGTTTATTTTTATTGTAAACAGATTTGTGAACATATTCTCTTTTTCCATATATTGCAATACGGCTTTAAGGAATCGCATAAACAGGTACAAACTATTTCCAGATTTGTTGATGTTTCGGATTACATATGCTTGCCTTGATGCTCTACTTGTGCGAATAGCATACATGGTCGATCGCGGGGAACCCAATATTTCAATGTTTACTTATCGAGATTTATGACAACACATGCGGGAAGAAACACTCCTCTAACTGATATCCCTCGTGCTACATCCCGAATTCCAAGACCCCTCACAACTTCAACAGTGATAAATCCAGGGAAAAGATAAAAAATAAGAACTAACATCTGCATACATCTTTTATATTTTCTGACAACGTGTAAGTCAACGTGAAATTTTGCAATCACTTAATAATGAAATTCCGTTTAGTAATGCTATTTCACATGTTAAATTTTCCAAAATTATGTTAAAAGCACAATAACTACATATTACTCAGTAACTCAGTAAATTAATTCAATGTATGTGTGTGAGAAACAATATTATACATTGTCATAATAAATCTTGCACGTGCATTAAACACTTAACGATATCAGTTAAGTGGAAGATATATCCGTACATATACGGACGTGTGAGCATTATCTAAATGGATAAAAGCTTTAAAGCAAAAAAAAACATTATATAATACATTCCAAAGTACGTTTTATTAAATTTCAAATTTCGTTATATATAAATATCGTTTAAACATTTATTAAATATTTTTTAATAAAAAAATGAAAATATTTAATTACGTTTAATCTTTCTCAAGTTACATTTTAATCTAAAAATTAATAAATCTCTATTTTTGTATATCTTTACTATATGTTTTATATGTCATAATTAATTATGATTTGTATGTCAAGTTTATAATTAATTATATAAAAATATGTAATTATTTTAGACTAATCTTTTAACTTTAAAAAATTTATTTTAGCACAGCAACATCAATGTAAACTAGGATGTGCCGGATATTCGGCAAGTATTCGGTATCCGGCCAATCCGGCCCTTTTATTATTATCTGATTAAATAGCCGGATATCGTTAGAATCCGGTAATGTATCCGGTCGTAATTTTATATTAAAAGTTTGAAAGGTTACACCATTGATATCGAATTCGAGATCCAGAATCATCTAGGTGCAAATAAACTAATCATTTTTTATTAGGTCAGGTCTCTTATGTACACCAAGGAGCAAAAATGAGTTCCTTTTTTGATGTAGCTAGTGTAGATGAGAGTGCTATCTATAAACGTCCCATAGGGGACTTGAATACAAAGACCAATGGGCTTGATAATATCTGTCAAGCTAAAGCTTTCCCTTCTGAGTAAGCTTCAAGAGATTTAAACGGGTACTCGTTTGTTAAAAAGTTTACTAAAATCTTTTACAGATTTTAAAAATCTTTGAAACTGGGTTTCCTTTCGATAGTTCTTCAAGATTTTTCTATTTTGCTTTATGGATTTCATTAGTTTTATTAATAATGAAACATAAAATGATTCTTATGAGAGCCCCGATCAAGAATAAAACGTAATACAAGTTTTGCACATTTTTCTCGATTCAACATCATTTTCGAGAGATTGATTGTTCCATAACGTTCCGCAACATTCGACAATATCATTCAAACTTCCAACAATTATTTAACATTTATGTAATAAATTTTTTTAGAAATTAGTACCGGATATCCGGCAAATATCCGGTATCCGACCGGATAATTAAATTTCCGGATATCCGGCCAAATATTCAATATCCGATTTCATGTTATTACCGAATACCCGAAATCCGGCATCCGAAAGCTTCACTATCCGGCACATCCTTAATGTAAAAATTTAGAAACAGTCAATCTAAGGGTTACTCTTAACATTTTGTAATATAGAAATATATAAAAGAAAAAGGCTGTTTTAATTAATATATGTGGGAAGAATTAAATTCTTCATAAAAATTCTCTACAAAACAGAGCTATTATTATGCTATATATAATATTATAAATATAAAACATGAATTTACAACGAAATAACGATATAACGTAAAATAAAATCTCTTCGTATAAGAAAAGCGGCATGAAGACAATTTATATTCTCAATAGCACATGGATTAGTATTTGCTTGCGTGTACATACAACATCAAAGTGCAATTTAGAAGCAATGTTCCGAGGAAGGAAACTTACCGGGATTTGATTAAGATTAATGTCGGACTTCTCTCTGTTGGGACAGTTTGCAGTGTAGCCAGGCTCCTGGTTAAATCGCCTGCCAAACTTCAAAAGATTCCTCATAATCATGGTGTTCATCACGATGATGAGTACGAGCGGCACGATCAGGCTCGCTATGCTGTCGATAATGCTAATAATCTGCATGGTCTCCAGATACTCAATCTTCAGCTCACACACCTCCTCGCCGCCCTGGTTCTTCACCATCCCGGCGGTGACGAAGGAGTATGAATGGCTGACCAAGGCGAGAATCGTCAGCACCAGAATGATCGTCTTTGCACGCGCCACGGTGCACATGTGCGGCCGATGTAACGGATACTGAACGGCGATGAATCTCTCCACGGTGAAGGCGACAATTAGCCAAACGCTGAGCGAACTGCAAACTGCGCTGATGTACACCAGGGTTTCGCACCAGCCGTTATTATTAAAGACCTTCCATCCGATTGTACTGTTGAGCCACACGAGAAGCAGGGACATGAGGAAACTGAAATCGGTGGTGGCCAACGCTGCCAAATAGTAACTGGAGCTACGTAGCTTCAGATGCGTCTTAAGGAAAACCACGCACGACAACAGGTTGCCCACCAGACCCAGCAGGATGATAGACGGTATGTAGTACACGTGGCAAAAATCCAGAAGAAAGTAGAGCGAGGTGCAAAAGCTGTCCGATTCTTCTTCCATCTCGTAAAACGTTTCGAGGCTGTGATTTTGATAATCATAGAACGACGTTAGGTTCGACCAGTCTGTCGATCTTCGGATACGCGACAGGCCGCCGATCATCTGGTGACAAGCCAAGGCTTTACTCGATAGTTTTTGAAACACGAACATGATTACTGTCGATTGTGAGATTACGTTGACGGAAACAATTTTTCCTCGATGCTTGCTTCAAGAAACTGTTCAATCTGCGCAATCGGTCACGATGTACGAAATGTACCAGCGAAAAATGCACATTGCAACGTTATCGGCTCTCTCCCAGCCTCGTTAGAGTGACGTTGATATAGACCAGACCAGTACGGATCACATAGCTGTATGGAATGCTCGAATCGAATGCAACAGGCGGAAATGATTGTTCAACGGGAATTCCCAGTTCTTTATCGAAACCCATAACTTACGTTGTAAACCTGTTGGATAAGGTCGCATGTACTACGCACTTCATGAGAACTTGTCAAATTTGTCAAAATCATGGAATTGTCCGATTCCCCGTTCTCTCTCAAAGGTCACACTCTGCGAAAATCAATCAGCGATGAGTAACAAAAGATCGATAAAGTTTCTCTAGCTTTGTAGGCAATTAATATAAATAATAGATCATGGACAGAGACACGGACTGAGAATTAAACAGTTGAGCCGCACCGGAGTCCAGTGCGTCTCTGTCTAATAAATGAATGAAAAAGTTTTTTATAATTAAAGTAAGAGACAATTTGATTTGACACATTCGATTGCAACGCGAACGCATTCCGCCACGAATGAACGCGCGGCGTAATGGTTGGAAGTTTTCCAACGTCGCTGACACCGTCGGTATTGAGCGCAGAATTGCATTTAAACATTCGGGGATTCGTTTTCATTCGACGAATATTTTTTTCTATCTAAACGTCCATTTGGGCGACGTAATGGTCATTTACGTTTTAAGTTTTATTACATTTGATTAAATTCACATTCGCAGAAACATGCAGCTAAACAATGCAGTGCAATGTATTTCGCTCGATAGATTCAATTTACGTTTAACCGCATTTCTGTTCGCTATTATCTTATTTTTCAGATTTCGCGGTAATTTGTATTCATTTTGTCTCATCAAAGCGTGCGTTAATTTAATTTTACGAAAATCGTAAATTCACGCCATTATATCGCATATTCACGCCAATAATTAAACTCAGCATAATACTTTAAGTTATTCAATTGTAACTTAATGATAGTACTTTGATAGTAGAATATAATTTTAATCTATTAATTGTATCCGTATTCATTCTCTATTAAACCGCACAGGATGTAAGTTCATTGAACAATTCGCAATTAGAGTATCGAAAGCAATTATTGAAATGGATCTAAATGCAAACGGACGATTATTCATTTATTCATGCACGCAAAATTTCGTATGTTTTTCCAAGAACCTTTATGCAATCCTCATAATGTGACGTATTGATAAAAGAGCAGAAGTGCGTCGTTGCTTCTTAGTCGCAGTTCAATATAATTCCTCGTGCTTTTATCAACATGGAAAAAGAGAACGCGATATATTAACAGCGCACTTAATAGCTTTCTATAATTAATTTCTTAATTGATTTGTCTATTTCTTCTTATTTCGTATGCGAATGATTGCAATGCTATATACACTTTAACGCATTAGAAGCTGTTCCAGCTGCTTGTAATATATTTTGTCACGGGATAAACGCGCGGAAATGTGGTAGAGTTGATAAACAGCGTGCATGTTTCCGCAAGAATGCAATTTTATTGCATAGCACACTTCATTATTTGGTCAACCTTGACTTGAATAGATTCCGAATCTCTATACAGTTTGGTTCAACTATTGTAATTTTGGAGGATTCAAACAATTCTACTGCCTTCAAATGTCACGCATATTGAAAAGACGCAGCATATGCAGATATTGATTTTACATTTACATTGTTGTATTTTTAAATCATTTATATTTAAAATTTAATATTTAATTAATTAAATATCGAACAAGACATTAATTCAATTTTTATATAAATATAAATTTTCATCCTTTGAGGTTTTTAGATTATTATCGTATTATCAAACTATTATTAAGTCATTAAGCACACGTCGACTTACCGTTTATTTTAATTGTATAATCATTAATTCACATGATATCATTTAATAGAGCACATTTAACGAAGCACATATGTCTCTTAATATATAATCCTTGGATAAAAAATATATTCTTTTTAATTTTAAGAGAGAAAGAGAGAGAGAAAGAGCGAAGCAGTTGAAAATAATATTATCAACGGTACTTTTAATGTCATGTGTCATACGGAATAAGACCCTTTATACCACCCAATTTTCTACACACACTTTCATTATTAATTCTGTCTTGTCCCATGTTCTCATTCGTCACACGCATAGAAAATTCACAGACGGAGATTGAAAGTATAATACATCTTCCTGATGTAGCATTGTCGCACAGCATTATCGCAGATGTATTCAAAGATCTTCACCTTCACTTTATTTTACGCTATTTCTTCATGATATGGTTTGAATGATTGAAATCCCACAAAAGTCCGTCTCGTTTCTGTTGACCCTTAATCCCTCTAAACGCTAAACCGATTTCTTTATCTTGATACTAAAATTGTACGTTCTATCAAAATCCCATCAAAAGGTTTTCAATCTTCGAATTTTCTCGTGATTTTCACTGGAAAAGGCAATACACTCTGCAATTTTCATTTAAATAGAAAGAAGGATCGCGTTTAAATTGATCGCAAAAAGCACTTGGAGATGTATGCGTCATTTATCACTGGGAATTTTCTGTCGAATTTCATCAATGCAATAATAGAACTGTTAAGCCTCCAATAAAAAAAACCTAAATTTCCGAACAAACTGACAAAATATCACCTAGTTTGCGTATTTAAAATTTAAATTTATTCCATGCAAACGAAACACCCAGAAACCTTTTGATCACTCCGTTCCATCGGAAATTAAGCCTTAACGTAGAACAAGCACTCCAATGAGAGAGGCTCCGAGTTTTTAAACGCGATCCAGCGAACGTCACGCGTGTGAAAGATTTATTTTGTATTTCTTTTATATTTAATTAAAACCGTCAAACGTAGGAAAATGTACACGTCGTGCGTTGAGAAACGTCGTCGGGTAAACTGGGGGAGCGGACCACTGTGCGAACGTATCTGTGCTAGCCGAAAAGTTTCGCCGCATGCGCTTTGTGGAGATCCTGCCGGCGTCTCGACGGACGCCGCTGACATCGACGTCGCCAGCATCGTTGGGTTTCGCCCGTTTCGTTATACGTCTCGCAATTTCGTGGGATTACGAAGGGAGGGCAAATAGGGGTGCTCTTTAACTTCAAATAGTTTAGTAAGAAATGTCTCTTGATTTTAAAGAGACTTTATATAATGCAAAAGTGAAAAGAAAATTATTGATAAATTTTTTTATGTGCAAAGTATTTTAAAACTGGCGTAGGAAGAAAATACTTCTATAAGGTCTACGTGAAAAAACATCTCATTTGCATGTCAATTCGAGTTAGATCGGATTTTTTTTTCATAAAGTCATAAAGGATTTCGCACCATCTTCGTGAAAATTTTTGACGTCTATATTGTAGCGGGGTCGAAAATAACTTATTTGAATAAATTCTTTGTTCAATGACAAAAAGATATTTTATGGAACTGTCTTTACCGAAAACTTCAATACTACAAACGATAAAATTTAACAGAATTTTACGAATAATAATATCAGACAATTTTAATTTTAACGGAATTTCAGTCTATAATCATGTTAGGTATAAAGATAAAATATTAAAAATGTTAAATATGAAAAATGCCGTGTTTCATAATATAATGTTTTGCTAAAATTAAATATTGCTCTATAGAAATTGGAATAAAATCAAAGCTGTACTTTTCATGTAACTAACAAATTCTATATTTCTTGCTACATTTCTTGAACTTATCTTCTGCATATTATCAAATATTTCTAATCGTTTCTATATATACATATACATATAACACATTTATCTTGTTAAGTATGTCTAATAATGCGAGAGTTATTATTGTATTATTACAAACATTAGCAAATGTTAAAATTTTTTTTAATTTGGAAATCAATAAGTGCATAGAATCCGATTTACTGACAGTGTCAAATAAACTTTGAGTTTTATAAATGACAGACATTCAATGATTATCGAATCTTTTTTTAGAAAGGAAGAAACTGTACAAATGTACGTGTTGCCTCGACTTTATCGACTAATCTTCACACCGGAAATAAAATTACTCATGGAAATGACAACCTCTTCATATTCTGATTTTTATTCCTCTTCCCCCTTCCCATGCCCCGAAAACGTGACAACGTCTCATGTTTATCAATTATTTTATCACAAATATAATTTTTTTATCTATTTAAAAACCGTTTTAATAGTCTAATGTGTTATCAAGAAGAAATTAAGAAAAAAACATAAATATGTTATTTATTATAATTTCGCTTGGTTTCAATATTATAATATTTTAAACAATATATTTATTTAACGCATGTATGTAACTTTATTTAGATGGTGCGATCTCAATCATCTTTGCAATCAACCCTTACTACGTTACTTTTCTAATTCGATGGCTTCGTTAGTAATGTAATTTTAGTGCTATGCTATATTGAGTAACAACAGTTGGCTAGCTTCTGCACGCGTCACAAATTACATTTAATTAATAAATTGTATTACATGTTATACGTTTGATAAAAACATTAATATGTAGTTAAATTTATATAAATAATGTATAAAAGCAAGAAAATAATTCCGGTTGTATCCATACTAAAAATTGTTTTAAATTAAAATCTGTTATATAATAAGATACAATATAGAATTTATGATAATTCCTTTCGAAAAATATAATATAATAGATAAATATAATAATATGATATTATGTTATTTTATTTTCTAAACAATTTAATAAGCACAAAACGAAAATAGATACAACTTTATAACAAACTATGTATATAACGTTATCCAAATTGAATTTGGAATAGCTCTAGCATAATAAATGTAGTATAACTATTTTGCAGTTATTGTGTCGCTGAGGGTTCCTATTTCCGGATTACATCTACATTCAGCATTGATTTATGTAGACATTTGTCTCACGATAAATGCTTTCAATTTACAAATGTTCTAGTTTGGCTTACATTAGCTTTAGTTTTAGCTATGGAAAGACAACAATATTAATGGAGCTTTCTCAAATATATCAAACACACTGCAAATTTTAAAAATGCTTTTATCTTTTCTATAGGCTATATATTTCTATGTGGAATAAAAATATACATTTTGTGACGGGAATAGTTATTAAATAATTTCTGAACTTTTTCAGTGTTACAAAGTCCTAAAGCACACGTGTACATGTTTGAAAGGTCAATTACAACCAAATGGCAAACCGTTTACAACAGTTATCACACATACATTGAATCCAAAAGCTATAACAATGGGCCAACTATATGGCGAATATAATTCCAACACATATGAATGGTAAGTTATGTATTATCGGTACTATATCAAAGAGTAAAATTACAGAATTTTTATTTAGACTTATTGTTAGTTATGGTCATACTTCGTACTATGTGCTTAAACTCATAATTTGCGAGCTTTTAAACTTTAAACATTTTTAAGATATACAACACCAAATGAAAAATATTTTCCATTTAAAAATTTATTTTTTATTAAAGTTTTTAATACAAATTTTATAAAACTATGACTCGGGATATTTAGCAAATAGCATTGTGTGTGTTTGTGTGTGTGTGTGTGTGTGTGTGTGTGTGTTTGACAGATTTGACATATTTAGTATACTAAAAATTTTCTCATTTGAATCATATAAAAAAAATATACCCCAATTCTTATTTCCATTATACTTTTATTTAAAATAAAAAAAGAATAATAAAAGGAACAAGAACATAAAATTAAAAAAAAGATATTATTGGGGCCATCACCATAGTCTACTCATCAACCTAACCGTTAACACGTTCACTTTTTCTTTGCTTTATAGGTATTCTAGAAAATTATTTTATCGAAATTTTTTCGCAAAGTTCGCAAAAGAAAGAAATCGTGAATTTCATAAGACATAACAAATCGATAGCAATTTTATCATAAGTTTTATAATTTCTTTTTGTGTTAAATTTAATTAATAAAATATATATATTTGTTAAAATATTTATATATAATAATTGAACCATTTTTAATATTATGATACTGAATAAATATTGTATATTGAATAAATTTAATAAACATATATATAACATATATATAAAAGTATAACTAGCTAATAAACATATATTCATATAACGACATATTTAATTAATATACAAGCATATGAAAATCTATAACATCGATAAAGCAAGAAAATCTTTAAAATAGATGCAAAATTCGGGATATTAACTGCATCGCATGTTCGATTTGTAGGACAGACGGAATATTGCCAACCTTAATACGAACAGATATAGCAGCGGCGGATTGTGATAAACGTTGGTATATTTTTGATGGACCAATCGATACAGTGTGGATCGAGAATTTGAACACTGTTCTGGATGATAATAAGAAACTTTGCCTCACATCGGGAGAAATAATGAAACTATTGCCAACTCAGACTATGATATTTGAAGTATCAGATCTTCGAGCAGCTTCACCAGCTACAATTTCTAGGTAGGTAATGAAAAATTAATTTAATAAATTTTAAATAATTTTTATTATTGTAGTAAAGAGACATAGCATTACTACAAGCATTACATTCAGCATTACTACAACATATCTTTTTCTTTTTAACTTTTTTATTTTTAAGCACTAAGATGTGTATTGAAAATGGCACAAAACTTTTTATACTCTGAAAATATTCAGATTATAACTTCTTATTGTATTTATCAACTTTAATACAAATTAATGGTAAAGCTTATAATGATTAATAGCAACGATAAGAATTATTATATAGCTCTTGCGTTCCACGCGATTTGAATATTAATTCTGATTATTAATGAATTAGAGAAATTATCTGACCAAGAAAATCTGCCAGAACGAAATAACCATTAATTACATGATTGTCAATAAAATATGATAAGTAATTATATGGATTAAAATAAATATAAACTTGGGCGGAAATATTAAATAAAATGTCGCAAAATTCACATTCTTATTTTTTAACTAAAATAATTAACAAGTCGTATTAATTAAGTTACTATTCATATTAATTAAAATTATTCATGAATTTCAGATTATAACATATATTATTATACATATATTTATATTTTATATTAATATAGATGTGGTATGGTGTATATGGAACCGGAAAATTTAGGTCTGCAACCCTTAATCGATTGCTGGATACGGTCATTACCAACGGTAAATTTCTTTTGCAAAATTATAATTTATGATATATTAAAATTAAGTAAAATAATATTAAATTTTAAGAGATAATAATATTTTTTAATTGAGATTGTATAAGTTAAATTTTATAATTTAAGCTTAAAATTAATTTTTTATAAAACTTATAATTTTCATATCTTCCAGTTTCTAAATTAAATATTTCTAGTTAGCAATAAATAAATATAATTATATATTTTGCGCACATGTATAATTAATTTATATTACTATTATTATACAATTTAACGCATATCACAAATGCAGTTATATAAAGCAAATGTGGACAATCGTTTCTATAGACAATGGACAGTTACATCGAAGAAATAACTGAGTTAACAACTCAATTAGTGCTCCTCGGTCTGAAGATTGTACGCGAGAGTTTACGAGAGATCGTAAGAACCGTAGATTCTGCTATTGTTCAGTCGTATATAAATTTAATGAACTTCAGAATTGGACCAATGACCGGACGTGACGAAAAAACGCCACCAAGTTTTGCCTTCCAAAAAGCTATAAGTAAGCCACATATTACTTTCCAAAAACTTATATGTAAGCCATAATTTAACTGATATCGTACATTCATACGATGTGGCTCACGTACTGCTAAACATCATAAGTTAACTAAACATCAAGTTCAGAGTAGTGTAAGTCTTAAGTCACTGTCCAGGACATGTAATTGCCGCTCGTATATAGCAAAGTCAAATTAATAGTTCAATAAATCTGACTACGTACTATTGCAAGTACCTATCATCAGTTTCTATTCATTAACTCTGTCTAGCAACTTGCAATATATATACCAGAATCAGAATTAGAGAAGTCAGAATCGGAAATTAAACCTTGACATTTCGTTTTACTAAGAGTCTAAATTAATATTTAAAACAATTTAATCAATTGCGTTATTAATATGCCTCAAACTATTAATCATTATAGAGAATGAGGCTAATTAGTGAATTTTTACTATTTTTAAAAGTTTTTATCATTGTTATAAACGTGCACAAAATTATTGAGAATAGCACTACATATTTTATATTACAGCGGATTTGATATCACCATGGGCAGCTTTCGCTACTGTTTGGGGATTAGGTGCAACCTGCGATTACAACAGTCGTTGCATATTTAGTAATTGGTTGAAGAAAGTACAAAGGGATGCCCAACATAAAATACCATTTCCAGAAGAAGGCCTTGTGTTCGATTATAGGTACAAGTATAAAATGAGATAAAAAATATATAAGTAGATTAAGAGAAATAAAATTTATTTTGTTTTGATATACTTTTCCAAAATATTATTTATCTAAGAACTCAGTTTACAGTTACAAGAATTAACATGTTCAATCTTAAATAAATAAAAAGGATTTTCATAAAGAATATTAAAGTACAGAAAAAATTTGTGAATAAAAAAAATTAAAATTAATATTTTGAAATTTATAGAAACAATTAAATGTTATCTTTGCGTTGTTTTAAATATAAATTATTCTTACTTTAATATAGTATTTTATAATAATTTAACATATCAAAATTTTTTAAATAATTATTTAGACACTTGTATATAAAATATTATAAATATAATAGATAAACATTTTATTGTTAACAAAAATATTTTTCATATGCATATAAAATGTTTTCATTTATATGTATTTTTTTAATAATGCGCGCACGAATTATATAACACTTCAGCAAAATATGTAATACTTTACATAGGTATATCTTGTGAAATAAATTAAATATGTTGTACATATATAAATTGTACATATAAAAATAATAGAATGTACTATTCAGATTACATGATGGCGGATTTACTGATCCAATCGAGGGTCAGGAGCCAATTTCACCGAAGTGGTACAAGTGGTTAGATGGAATTTCATCCATTAGAATAAAGCCAGAAACAAAATACATGGGTAAATTATAGATAATTACAGATAATTATCTATGGGTAAATTATAGATAATTTATTAGACAAAATTAAATATTTTATTTCTGTAATATTACAAATGTAAATATTTTATGTTTCATTTCTTTAAGAGACATATAGTTAATTAGCTCATTAATTACCTTAAGTAATAACAAGAAGCAAACAAGCAATAAAGACAGTTTCTTCAATGTTAGAAAATAAAACAGAAAAGATATGCCAAGTTCTCCGTTTCTTTGTTTTAATAGTATAAATAAATAATAAGAGTTTATTTTAATTTGTCTTTTAAAAAAATTTTAATTTCAAATTTAGGTATAAAAGTATTTAAATAATAAAAAATAATGTAAAAATATATTTTAAAAATGTTTTGTTTAAAAAGAATTAACTTTAAATTAATCACAAATATTGATAAAAGAAAATTATTGATACAACGTAGCTATTACAGCGGAAGCATTAATATTCATAAGCTGTAAAATATCATGTATATATTTCTGCAAAATGCCAAAGTTGATCAATCTAGCATCAATAAATATTGTATGAATCTTACTTTGTAATTATTATATCTATAATTATTCGTGTCATATCTTTTCGAAATATAAGTATCAAATTTAATTTGATGCATTGTTTATTTTAGAGAAATACTTTTTCAGATATCATAATTCCAACTGTGGACAACATACGAAGCGCAACATTAATTGAATATCTCCTCATTAATGAAACAAATATACTTTGCGTGGGTGAAACCGGAAGCGGTAAAACTTTGACGGTGTCAGTAAAATTGTCAGGTAACATGCCGAAGAAATATATTTGCGACTTTATGACGTTCTCGGCGCGAACCACAGCGCATCAGACACAGGTACAGCAGAAGAGCGAATTATGTATTTCTCGAGCAGGAAATGAGATTAATATCTAATTTCGTGCAGGATTTAATTGACGCGAAATTGAACAAGCGACGTAGAGGTATCTACGGGCCGCTGATCCTGAAAAAGCAAATTTTCTTTATCGATGACTTGAATATGCCAGCATTGGATACATACGGTGCTCAACCACCGATTGAATTAATTCGCCAATTCATGGATTTTCGCGGTATGTGAAATTAACAAGATTAAATAACTGATAATAACTGAATTAATTGAATCGGTACGTGAATCACTCAAAAAGTAATGAATTAAACGAGCGTGGGAATATGAGGAAGTAACACAAAAATAAAAAATGAGATAAAAAAGCAAATTATATTTACTTGCAATAAATTAATACGCGATTAATTTTTTAGATTATATATTATTGCAAATATATCTATAAAAAATATATGTATAGGAAATATTCATAAGTATATTTATAATATTCACAAAGCTTTTTCAGCTTTTAATAAAAAAGAGGGCGTAGCGATATTTTATATTCTACATCTTATAAACAATTTCATATTCCATAAATTGTACACACTGAGAGGATAAAAATTAGTGAAAGAGTTTTTTTATATCTTTTTAACATAACTAAATTTTTAAACTTAATACTCAAAGGATTCATGATCTTTACATTTTCCACTTCATTAAAATCTCTGTTTAAATGGTTTCTTCAGAATTAGATTGTTATAGATACGAGATCAGGTAAAATCAATTCTTATGTTAATAAAAATTTTAATCTTGTGAAAACTCTTGAGAAAACTTTTTTCAAAGAAAACTCAATAATCGTTAAAGAATTATATAGGATAATCGGAAATGTAATGGCATTGTAGTAATAACTGATTTAATAGCGTATATATTCAGGAAAAATACGGAAAATACTCGCGTATAAAAGTTTAACAGCGTACGAAACAATAATTCCTAGCGTTATAAAATACTTGCTTCTGATGCATTCAGAATTCAACAAACTTTAATAACCGGTTTCTGCGAACGTAATAATTTCCAAGACAAATATGCCATTTGAAATTAATCTCTTATATGGGCGGAATTGAATATTACGGATATGTGTATCCCAAATACGGAAGTATTATTTTACATTACAATATTTTATCTACGATATGGAATAAATTACATAAATATAAGATTTTGTAGTATAAGTAAATTCTAATGATACATTACCCGGCTATCTCACCGATTATATTATGATACGATTATTTTACTAACAAGTCAAGCTTCAATAAATCAAGAAATTCTCAGGACCATATTTCTCATTAATGTTTCCCTTGAAATTAAAACACTAATTACGAAAAATATCCTGTTTACTTAATACGACAAAATATATCACATAATTAGGAATCAAAATTTTAATTGAGATAAAATTTCCCCAGGGTGGTATGACAAAACAAAAATCGGATCCTTTAGATTGATCGAGGACGTGAATTTCGTCACAGCTATGGGACCTCCTGGAGGTGGAAGGAACCCAATAACTGCCAGACTTTTACGACATTTCCATATTATTGCGTTTCCAGAGATGGAGGACGATGCAAAAGTGAGTTTGCACGGTATTGGTAAAACTGTACGTTAAATACGTTAGCGCTAATTGCTCATATATATCGACAAGCTTTCAAGAGACATCAATTGTCATGTTATTTTAGCCCAGGAATAAAAATGTGAAATTTTCACTGAAATTATAATTTTGTAGGGTACAAAAAAGTTTAATTGGATAATATTTTCACGCAAAATTTCAAATTGTCAAATAGATGTCAAATAAGAACCAAAAAAATTCAGTATTGATTACAAAATCTCATAATTTTACATTACATTCGTTTTAAGCATAAAAAATATGAATCCGCACTGTATATACATATATAAAATATATGTGTGCGAGTATACATGCATAAGAGGAGAGAGAGAGAGAGAGAGAGAGAGAGAGAGAGAAGATAAAAAGAACTTTCTAATTTCTCCAAAATGTTAACTTTAGATATCAAATATATAAACATATGAAATGTAAAATTTAATTAGTTTGCAACATTAAGGGATACCGCAATTAATATTAAAGGAAATTGCATTCTTATCAAAGAAATATTTCACTCAAAAGTGAGAAAGGATGGTAAAACTAAAAATATACTGAAAAATTGACAGTATAGTATTAATTATCGTATCGAAGACGTCTTATACGGGTAAAAAACCCAAAAACAGTACGACAATTTTACAAGAAAAATTGCAGAGTCGGAATTTTTATTGCGTAATATTTAAAAGAATTTGCGATTCTAGTTATCATATCACTTGTACGTTGAAGAGTTCGATGAAAGAAAATTTCTGACGGCGCAACATCTTGTTACGCCCGGAACTGCATATACTTGGCGTGTTTCCTTCCACTACGTCGTCAGGTTTTCTTCCATCAAATTGACATCCACACCCAGTCGTATAATCGCAACTCGTAGGCAAGACGGAACACCGTGGCACCGTAGCTCACACTGTTTGCCCTGTTCCTCCATAGCCGTCGCAATTAGACGTCGTAAATCGTGACCATTCTGACCATAATTTATCATAATCACCTGCCCGGTTGATATAATGGAGACCATAATGCGCCGACTCTACGCACCCACGAGACTTTCTATGTACGTTTCGACCAAGGTCAACGAGGCGGATCCGAGTTTAAGTAGTCCGCTGATTAAACATTCATGTCAAACACATTTATATCTCCGGCGAAGGATTTTCCCGGTTTTGATACGTTTGAATGTTATCAAACATTATTTAATTATTTAAATATTGAATCAAACGTGACATTGTTATCAATGTTATATAGAATAAATTAGAACGATGTGTGAATTTTAATTAAAATTGGATGAAAACCACATTTTACAAGCCTCTGGTTGGCACGTTAGTTGGTGTTATAGGCTCTCCCCGTTCCATTTTTTTTTTTCCTTTAGAAACTCTGAATTGAAGGTCGATATTAAAGTTAATCTTTTCTTAATAGAGAAGTTCCTACCTTCGCAATTCTCTCTTCAATTTTCAAAATCAAATATTCTTATTTAATATCCCTAAATTACAATTATGTTAAGTAAATTTTAACTGTAAAAATTATGATTAAAAAATATATATGTAAACACTAAAAACCGATTTTAATTACTTCAAAAATTTATTCCATCAAAATGCATTTAAAATTACTATACACGTTTAAAATATATTAAATATATGTATATGTGTGCATTTTTATGATAATATTTGAAATTAAAGATAAATTTGTAGCTCTTTAACTGATTTTATATAATTTTCAGGCGCATATTTTTAAAACAATTCTTGATTCGTGGTTGTCAAACATACCAGAACTTTACAATCTGTTAGACGATATAGTGGACTCCACTTTAAAAGTTTTTACTACGATATGCAACGAAATGTTACCAATCCCCAATAAATCACACTACACTTTCAATCTTCGCGATCTCAGCAAAGTGTTCCAAGGCATCCTTATGGCAGACGCAAGAAAAATACTAGTTAGTATAATTTTTTTATATTCCTAAGATAACAATTAATTGTATTATGATTAAATAAAGAATAATAATACGCTTATCAATATATCAATAATGAACTTTCGATACGATTGAAAAGAACTGTGTGACAATAGAATATGTCCTCAAGTGATTAAAGTGATTAAAGTACGTGTATGGTCAGACAATCCTTCGACTGTGGCTTGTGCATGCATAACGCTTTCGGCATTGCTCGAGCAATGTATCATTATTATAAAACTGAGAGTGGAAAAGGATAAATCTGTTTGACAAAGTGGAAAAAAACAATATTCAAGTGGTTTTATGTGCGACAAAGCAGATCATTTTCTATAAAAACGCGTTAGATGTTGCTTCCAATTTTATTGCTTTAAAAGAGAGATTATTTTAATCCGATTTGATACTTTATTCATATAGTGTCGGTGTGAAATTGAATGCTTTGTGCGATTTATCGTGAAGCAAAAATACGTGTTTACTGTGAAATTATATTTACCGGAAATCAACATGCATTTTCATGCAATTCGTTAGCTTTTGTATTAATTACTTTATACACATACATATGTGTGTAAGACTTGTATCATTATTTGATTGATTTTCTATATATATATAGGTTCGCGAAAAGTTGTTCTTACTTTGGTATCATGAGAATATTCGAGTCTTCAGTGATCGTTTAATTAATGACGAAGACAAAAAATGGTTTAATCAACTCTTACATAGTATATTAAAGAAAAAATTTAATTGTAATGCTGATGATATTATCGGACAAAAATCATTGTTTTATGGCGATTTTTGTGATCCAGAGGGAGAATATAAACAGATAATAGATATCGACAAAGTAATTTACTATTTCTAAAATTAAATTAGCACATAATATTATTAATTTAATAACTAATATATGTAATGTCTGTCTCTTATACAC
>VBVQ01002707.1:0-23228 GCA_011636635.1 Tetramorium simillimum
GAATAAGAATGAAATTAAAAAATAATTAAAAAATAAAAATAAAAGATTACTTTATATAATAAAAAAAGAGTAATGCGCGCAAGTATAAATGTATCCATCAAAATAGGAAGCCACCATAATTATTCTATGTAGTTGTATTTTCTGTTCATGCCGCTAACTATCTTCCATGAACATCTCGAACTGCAGTTGCATGTTTATTAAACTACATTTCCCAGAGATTCTTAACGTCTATCAAGATTCGAGCTTACAATCGCAGTAAAATCTTTCTTTTCACATATACTTTGTGTTCACGTATATTTTGAGTTCCAATCCGGTTTATAAGTCACAATGTGAACGATATTACATTATTTCAAAATGCTGCAAATGGTTAATACTGCATAAAGTTACAAACAGTGTGTTTCTAATTTATATCAAGTTTAATCTCACTGGTAGCTGAAATGTTCGTCATGGTGGTTTGCCGAAGGTCCTATATTCCCTGTGAGTCAGCTAATAATGCTTTTGTTTGTCTATCACTTTACTGACAGCTTGTGCAACAAGTTCAACGATAAGATATATTCATTTTACCCTGTTGCTATCTGTGCTTTTGACAATTTCACCATTTTTGTCGCATTTGTATAGTATGACATTTGTATAAAAAGATATATTAAAAAATACATACACCGTTGAAGTCATGCTTGCTCTCTATAACAGTATGTTTTAATATATAACTGAGTAAATTTATCGTTACAAAGTTAAAATCGATAGTTTCATAGTCAGTTACGTGGAAATGCGAGTTGTTCACCTTGAATTGCATGCGTACTGAATAAACTGGCATTACAAGTTTACTCTATAATCTGACGTCCTCAAAATGTCGTATAGGAGTATTCTGCACATTAGCAACTGCGTATGTACATTGGTAACTTTATTACATTCATACAATTTCTAATATTGACCATAAATTTTAAGTACAACTTACCCAATAAGCTAAGTTAACTTCATCAAACTACAGCAGTATTCATATATTATAAACAATATCAAAAGCATATGTGTTCTATTAACTATATACAGTATGAAAATTATTGTGATAGTATATATCAATATATAACTAACATTTTACAATGAATTTAAAAAAATAATATAACTGTATTTATCGTAAATTAATTTTTTTTCTAACGAAAAAGGATGAGCAGGTGTGATAAAAAATAAAGTATAAAAAATAAGATAAACGCGTATATGCGTTTATGTACCTACTATAATTATTATATTTATTTGTGTTATATCGTGCGTTAGTATCGATTTCTTCATACTTTCTTCATTCTTTCCCTATGCATATTGCATGTACTTGCGGAAAAAAAGCGAAATTGTAACGTTGCAAAAGGTCGATAGTGTAGGAGCGTAAACACCCTATGTTTACAGTAACACCATTGTTTGTCACATGCACACAATACGTTGTTCCATTTAACTTTCGATTAATTGCATTATGCTGATGCATTCTAGTCTAATGCAAAGATCCTATACGCGCAGTAAAAAGGTGCGTTAAAAAGAATTTAACATGAGACGCGCTTGAAATAAATGGCATATACTTTGTTACGCAGACACAACTTACGGAAATGGATATTAATACGCGCGTACGCTTTTATTATCGAACATCACGAACAAAGTGTTATTGTCTGCATTTCAATACAAAGGAGGAAATGTCAATAGCTTTGTTGTAGTGCGTCAAACATAATTTCGCAAATAATCAATGTTGTTCTTTAATGACGCACATTGGAGCAGAAAATGTAAATAAATGTTCAATTTATTGGTCACTTGCTTACGCTTTAATACGTTTCTCCGTATTAATAATTGCATATACAAATGAAAAAAATAGAATATAAAATAAAAAATTGAAAATGATTGATTCACTTATCCTATTAACTTTTCTACAACAATCTATATATCTTAAGGCAAAAGCGAAATTATTTTCTTAAATATCGCCTTGTAAATTTTACTTGTGTAAAGTAGAGTAATAAAGTATTAAGTTTAATATTTGGCTTTAAAACCTATTGAATATTGTAATAGATATATTGATAAACAACTCAAAATTTATTGGGATTTTTTTAAAAGATTGAAATATAAAAATAACATAGTGTGCATTTAAAACACCCAGTTTACTGATGGCGTAAGTAAAAAAATAACTGTTGATGGAGGATTAAAGTTATAACTAAATTTTTTTATTTCTCAAAATCAAATTATATTTTTAATATAACATAAAAAAGAAAACTATATATTTAAGAGAATCTGAAAGAAATATGTTAATTGACATTCGATTTATTTTACGTATATATTTTAATCATTTATATTATATATAAAATATTAAAATTAAATAAATATTTCTTTATTCCGTTTTTCTTTTTATATTGTAACAAAAAAAATCTAAAATTTTCGCTACTCCGAGATAATTGTTACATGCACACTCAAATGCATATACAAAAATTTATTCTAAATTATTAATAATTTTACAACTATATATCCATTATATAATTTATTTAATACACAATTTACAATTTTTATTTTTTACAAAATTTTATTAAATTATGTATTTATGTATTTAAAAAGTTAGAAATTTAACCATCTCCTTTATACAATGTCACATTTTGCTTCAAGCAACACTTTTATGTAACATACTTTGATTTGCTATTGCGCAATAAGTAAATCATAAGTTTTAGTAAAAGTCTGTGTAAGTCTTAGTATGCAAACTTGAAAATCGCTACATGGAAATTCTCGTGGTAAGGAATTTTGCCCGAAACGATTTTTCGACTTCACCACGTAACAACGAAAGAGGTGTTACCTTATGCATGGAAAGAAAATAGGATAGGAGGTGAGAAACAAAGCATAGGTGGAATATAATTTTGCAACAGAATAATGTCGCTTAGTAATAATTGCAATCTTTCTATACATATCTTAACAGTAGAAATTAAAATCAATATTTTTAAATACGATGGTTATCGAGACATTAACTGAATTATTAATCAATAAAATTTAAAATATTACTAATTTGAAAATAATTTATAATGAAATAGAGATATCAATTTATGTATAAATTTTTAAATTCTATTAACTTTACATCTGATAAATATCTATTTAAATCTAATAGTAAAGAAATATACAAAAGATAATAAGAATATATACACATAAGTAAAAAATTATAATTATTAGCCCTAATAAATTTATAACTATATTATTTTAACTTTATAATTATATTAACTTTATATTTAACTTTATAATAATATTTTTTTTATTTAAAAATATTTTTTGTTTGCAAAAAATTTACTTAAAATTGTTATAGAAATAAATTTAATCTATTTCATTCGTTCGTGCAACAATTTTATATAATTTGTACTTGTAAATTTAAATTTAAATAATCATAATTAAATTCGAAAAATTAAATTAACTTGCCATATAATAATGATCAATCAAAGTAAATTGATCAAGCTGCTTTTTATCACTCAGCGAGATTGTATCGTTCATCCATCATTATAGACTACCATCACGTTACATATCAATCGAGGTTATCGCTAGAAGTTGATGCTATAAAAGTTTTCGCACCAATATATAAACTAAAACATTTGTTATAAATTGAAACGAATTCTTTTCAAAAGTTTAAAATGATGATCATTATTTTACCCGATTTGATTGTGCGTATAAATTAGAACTATGAAAGATGGATAAAGATAAAAATAGAAAAATTTATTATTATTTAAAAAGTACATTTATATTAAAAATTAAATTATCTTTAATTTAATTTAATTCTATAAAAACACACAATTTTGTGTGCCGAATAAGTATAAAAAATTTACTTATCCTAATTGCATATCTCTACAAATAATATCGTAATCGCAAAATAATTCAAGTCAGTTCAATAAGCCGACTTAGCTCACGAAATTGAATGTCACTCTTTCTGCAAAAGACTTTTCTGTTACATTGTAGAAAAATTGTAGAATCCATTATTTCGTGACACCCTAACATCTAAGATATCTTGTATTAGAAATCAGATTAATACTTTTCGTCCCTGACAACGCGTTTTTACATTTTGGTTCACTTTTTCTTCGTGAACGAAATATTTTAATGTTTATAAAGATAAGATTTTATTTGCTTCAAGAATATTTTTATACATATTTCTGTTCTTTTTAATAGATGTTTAAATAATTAATATTATATGAAAGTTTTATTCCAATTTTTATTGCATATTATTTTGAGTAATATTTTAATAACTTTTAATTTGTGTTAGTATTTAAAATGGAATTCTATTTATAAATTTGTATGTTGTATAATATGTACATATTTATGTGTGTGTATGTATGTATGTATGCATATATAGGGAAAACATTTAAGAAATTAAAGAATGTACATATATATAAAATATAGGATATTTTAAAATACATTTACATTACGTATATAAAATTAGAATAATATCCTAAAATCTATTTCAAATTATAGATTGTCCAAAATACATAAGCTTTATTTATTATTATTATTTAGCTTAAGTTTTGATACATAAGCTTATTGAATTATAAATTTAAAATTTTGCTGATTATTGAATTCATTGTATTTGTTCACAACTTATGTTAAAACGTAAGCTTACTTAGAAGAAAAATATATTTCTGTAAAAGATAATGGAAATATGTATATTTCTACGGTACTATCTCAAAACTCCCTGAGTATGCTTCATGCTAAGTCGCTTTCCTGGCTTACTTTCGCTTCAGTCATCCCACGAGCTTCATCAAATCACTGCAGTGAAGCGTTTTAGTGGCTGCTTTTGAAATGGAAGAACAGGCGCTCACATGAAAAGGAGCGCCGGGGGAGCGGACAGATCGGCTAATGAAATTGGTTCGAATAGGGCTGCGCCGAAGCTTTCACTATACTTCGCAACGGCCTTTTTTTTTATTTCATGAAAAAATCTTCAGTGAACGAACTTCAAAGGCGTCTGTCTGGATTGTTTCACAAACACTCCATTCGCAGAACTGACTTTTGCCTCTCTCGCGAAATTTCGTAAGCGATGAGGTGAGTCAAAGTTTAAATAAGTTGCAAAATAAAGAGAGCCTTGTGAACAATGCGATGATTCTCGCGAGGAACCAAAGAAAGAAGATTTTGATGAGATTTCTAGAGATCAGAGATTTTTAGACTAACGTTACAAACACTCGTATTTCTTACCAGATAATGGAAACATTAGAGCCGATTAAATATTTAAATACCTGTTACTCCGGGAAATTGCCAGCCCGCAAAGTCAATTGCTTTTAGGATTTGTAAAGATACGCTGTTAAAATATTTGAATATCATTAATGGGATTAATTTATATATTTTTTAATGTTATCAAAAGTCATTTGTAATACTTTTCATTATTACATACATATATTATTTTATATGTGCATATATTAACAGATTTTTCTATTGTAACCATTTTTGAGATACAAATATAATACATAGTATAATTTTATAATACACAGTTAAAATACACAAATATCATTGATAAAACAATGATTATATTATATAAAACTAAAATAATTTTAAATTTTTATTTGACTTTTAAATTTGATTTAGAGATAATAAATTGATGTCATCCTACGCACAATTAGTGTAACAAAAATAAGGAAAAAAACTATAATTAAAAAAAATATATATAAATATTCTATCTGAGATAAAATTTATTTTTTATCATATAAGTTTGTACTTTTCTCGTATTTTATCATCGGTACCCATAAACTCTATCTAGAACGGCCGTTTCTCTGTCATAATGATGTAGCGGTACTGCTTAGATTAAAGCAGAAGCTGAACTAATTTATATGATTGATTGTGGAAGAGGAAAGTGAGACGGTTTCTAGCTTACAAGGTTATAGGATTACGACCTACTCCGCTGCACGAAGCAGTTGAAAACGATTCGTATATTTGCCGTATATATCCAAATGCGATTTGGCTGGATTCTTTAACATAATGAAACTTGGATCGGGAAATTACATATATATTTAACATAAAATGTTTATAAAAAATTAGTATTCTCCAAGTGATCTTGTTTCAAAGCAGAAAATTTAATTACCTGATTACCTAATTTATACTTAATTTTGCCAAAGAATATACAAATATGAAATAATTGATTGAGATAAATTAATCATTTTTAATTATTATATTTTCTTAAATTCTCACTGCTGTTCGCCAAGTGTATTAACATGGAATCCATATGAATTACACAATGAAACAATCACGAATCTCGGTGTGCGATACGCTGATCTGGCAGCTCGATTAATTAGCACAGCCCTTTAATTAACGGAACCGGCCCTTCGCCGTTGCTCTGGCGAGAATTAGCTTTTTATCACTGCCACGTGTAACTCTGGATTACAGCTTCACTCTTTTTCATTTATTTATCGCGCGAAAGAAAACAGAGGTTTGGAAGTCTCGGAAGAAGATGTTTGCCACTCTTTTTAGTTATTTATACTTGAAGTTCTCTGCGTTCTCAGAGAACGACGGGAGATGTATCGATCTTCTTGACCCCTTATTTTGACGCAACAATTAACAATTATTTGCATCGTATATATGATTTTGACCTAATATATTTTTTTGTTTGTAATTTTTTTCTGAAAAGTATGGAAGAACGGTACATCAATCGATAGATATGACAAGCGATTTTATCTAGATTTTACTTTATACACGACAACTCGTTATTAAGGAAAGCTTGATAAAACTTTGACATGAAAATCAATAAAAATAACGTTTTCTTACTTTTTCTTTAAAATATATCTAATATGATTTCTATACTATTCTTAGAGTTTAAATTGTCAAATAACAATTTACAATAGCGTATAAGTTTATATGAACATATTAAATGTGAATTGTTTGATACAAGAGATGTATTTCTCACACGAAATAATATTTCTTGTGAAGTCTTTTTTTCATAAAAATTTAATTGTTTTCCTTCTTTACAATATTTAAAACAATATTCAATATTTAATTTCTCAACAACTGTTTTAGATATATACTAATTTTATTTAAAAATTTTCTAATATAAAATTTTTTTAACACATTTTGTACATATTTTTAAATAGAGTTGATAAGCATATTCTGTTAAAAGTTCTGTGAAAAGTTATTTGAGAATTTTAAGTAATATTTCACATAAATGCGATTATTAATAAATATCTCATACTATCGTAGATGACACATTTATCGCTCATACTTAAAACACGATGTTATCTTAATCTCTCATTTAGCTTTTTCGCTCATCATACTAAAACATGAACTAACTTCTTGTTCGAGGAAAAAGGATAAAACACTAAATAAATGATCATCAGAGATAAAATCATAACTTATACTTGAAGCTATTAATATTTTTATATTTTATAATATATTTTATGAAAATATAAATCAATAGTAATTTTATTTAGCAATTAATTTAATACTAAAAACACAAACATTGAATATTATATTTTATCTAATATTATGATATTTGTTTTGCAAAAAAATCTTGACATTATGATGTCCAAAATTATAGTTAGGCAGACGATTAATTTCTGATTTTGGTGATATTTTAGGTAAAATAAATAGTCATTTATTGGTAAAGTTGGTAAAGTATATATATTTTTAAAAAATATTGTTTATAATAAATATACGATATAAAAAAAATATGAATAAAAACAAAACTAAATGCAGTACAATGGAAGGGAAGCTTATATAAAAAATGAAAACATGAGAGAGCTTTTATGAAAATGCATGCAGAGAGAAAGAGAGAGATGGATTATATAGTGGAACAAAACGGACGGTATTAATTACATTAGAATGTTGCATGATTGAAGCAATTTATTAGTTATTTATATCAAGCGACGAATGCAATGAATGCGAACCGTAATTGCGGTCGAGGTTATTTGCACCCAACACGAACTTTTACGTTTGCAGGATAAATACTCGACTTTTTTTTAATAATGCATCCGTACATTGATATATCCACCCTTAGGTGCTTGCGCATCTAATGCGCAACAATCCGCGAATACAATTCGAGAATAAAAATTTTTATGTGTTTTTATAAATTATTTTTATAAATTGTTTTTATTAATTAAATCGTTTTTCTTAAATATATATGTAATATATGTAATCTGTATACTATGTAAAATAACTCTGATTATATTGAATTGTAATCAACGAATTTTGCTGTTCATACATTAAACAGTCGAGTATGAAGATGGTAAATATAATAGATAAAATGTGTAAAAATTTAATTAACAAAGGAAGACAGAGAGAAAGACAATTTCAAAATAATTATTTCTAAATTTATTAATATTTTTGAATATACATTAACATATTAAAGCATTATATTTAAAATATCACTGAAAATTTATTTTATCAAAATTTGTACTTATTTTAGATAAAATAAACAAAATATAATAAGATAAAATAATAAATCATTTGTATAGTGAAATGTTTTATTTTAATACATGTATTTAATTATTTAATGCCTTTTAAAAATAAAAAGGTACACCGTATTACATGCTAAATAATAAATGGTATATTTCGATTTTAATAATTTAAATTACATCGTATTTTTGGAATTTATTGACTTTAGTATACATTTATTTTGTTAAATATGAAATATCTGCATAGGATTGTGTCATTAGAGACGTATAAAAGAAGAATACGAAAAAAGTTGCAAGCTACAAATTGTTTTGTGAAAATGTACCTGTGCGTGCTTTATATTCGACATACTCATTTCCATAATGAAGTTTTGGCCGAGAATACTTTTCCACGAAGTATCGTTAATGCACGCGTCTGCAGAACGAGACTATAACGAGTTACCGCGAGTTAATTAACTTGCATCGTGCATTTCTCAAAATTACATTCTGTTCCGTTATTAATTCTCGTCATCATGTCGCAACATATTTGGTAATTATTTCTCATGTAATTAATATTAATTAATATTTACTTTTATCTCACTAGTTTGTAAAAACAATTAAATCCAATGTTTATATCGATCACTCAATTAGTGTATCTTGCATTTGTAATACGTTGATTTCAGCGTGATGTGAAGAGAAATGTGTTTAACAGATTAAATCACATACTGAAAACAATATTAAATGTTACTGAAAATACTGATATCCGTAATCCTATTTTATATTACATTTAACACAACAAAACTGTGTATATTGGCAAATTGTTGAAAATACATCGCGCTCCCGAAGTGTCGTAACAACATCGAAAACAATTGCATACTTTAACACAAAGATTGAATATATTTGTAATCCGCTTTGCTTATTGATTACACAAGTTTTGTGATACAATAACAGCGACTTCATGTAGCTCGTAATTAATGAACACAATTGTCAGAATTAAACTCATTTGGCTTAAAACGCAACCGTGTTGCAAAAAACAATATTATACTAAACTATATGAGACGTAACATGTAAATCTCTTTTAAGAACGTTCGCTGAAATTTTATCATTTCATGTTATATAAAATGTTATATAAAAAATTAATGTACTGACATAGATGAGGAAAGTTAATTTTTTCAATCAGTTTTCTTCATCTTGCTTAAAAGTAATAGAGATTTCAAGATTACAAATTAGCTGATAATGAAAATCACGATTGCACAACTCGTATCGTAAATATTTTACGTAACTCTTCACAAAATTAAACGCTCTTCTTTTCCCCGCGACGTTAAGAGCTAGCGAAGAGTTTCGAAGGCAGTTATTGCCTTGCAACAATGAAGAGAAGAAAACTAATCAAAACGATGGGAATAGTCATTTGTAAACAAGGAATGCTATTCTCATTAAGAGTTTTTCGAGATTTTAAAATGAAGTTGTTTCTCTGATAATATTAAATTATTTATAATTTTATTTCGACTGCCTTTTTAATGCTTGATAATATAAAAAATTTTATTAATTGAAACAATAAATAACTTAAAAATTTAAAAACAACAGTTCAATTAAAATTGTAAAAAAATCAAGTAGAAAGAATGAGACACTAGTCCTTTGTGTCACGCTGAGAGTCGCATTACCACTCTAGTGAATTCTGAAAGCAATTATTCCGGCAAGATGTTACAAAGATAAAAGGATATCTGAAGCAACGAAGGATCGTTAAGTGATCTCACGAATCGCAGTTTTTTGCATAATCGCAATGAGTGTTGTCCTTTCCGGAGTTCTTCAAGACCCCCAAAAGTCGTTACGTCAACAGAAATTGTTGTGCTCTCTTACCGGAATTTATTACTCCCTTCTTCTTCCATCTATGACGGTATATTACTCAGAAACTACGCAGTTTCATTAAAACTTCACGCAGAAGTGAACTTTGAAAATATGATATTACTAAGATGCTGTATTCATCTTCAAAACCTTTAAAATACATTCTTGCAGCGTTTAATGTTATTAACGTCGGTACTATATAATATCAAATTACATTTAAAAAATTTGAGAGAATTTATTCTTTCTTCCGAATTAATCATTAATTCAAAGTAATTTTTTTCTGTGAGAGTATAAGAACTTAGAATCATCAAGAAACATTTTACATAATGTTATTTAAAATAATATATATTTAATAGATGTACTATTTTTTACAAATTGTTTATTTTATTATTTATAATATATTTAAACTTCTTTCACGATATTTAAAAAATATTTCTGTAAATAATTTTAAATAAAAATCATAATTGATTGTAAGAAAAAGAAATCATAATTAAATCTGTCAATAAAATGTCATTTACAATATTCTTTTTAAAAAATTACTTTATACATGATATTGACACTCTCTTTATATAATATCCTATACACAAGAAATATAATAAAAAATATTTATACATTTTAACAAAACACTCAATTTTAATGGTAGATTTTCTCCGATCATAATTCTATACAAGCAAGATATGTTCGAAGCAATTAAAGGACTTAATTTTCAAAATTATCATTCGAATTTACTCACTAAATATTTTATGAAACATGAAAGTACACGAGGAATAGAAGTTGAGCTGAAATTCGGTACAAGATTTAATAGGCTCGCGGGTATCACCTCGGGGGGCGACGTTTCATTTTCCCAGCCGGCTCGGCTGATTCGATCGTGAAACGCGATTTTACAACACAGCGTAACCCGCTGGCGTGTTTCCGTGATCTCAATGTAACTTCGCGGATTACCCCGCCAAGTCGCGTTTACATTGCGCGTTTACCTTCAAGCTACGTCATCCTATTTTCCTGCGGGGCTCATTACTTCTCTTAAGCCCGACGCTCTCGCGACGTCGGCGGTTTTGCAAACATCGTGGTTTGGATTAGGGGGACAATTTCGAAGCTTAAACGCAGCCTGATATCAGTCCATGTGAGTGCTACATTTTGCGCCAGATACATTCGGGCAACCGATTGCAATTAACAGCGGTTTACTGGAGAGGAACTGTGTTCGAAAAGGTTGTAGTTTATATTACGTAAGAAAAAGAACAAACTACCGAGGTTACGTCAGAGCAACAGTCTTTGATTTTTCTTATTTTACTTTGTTAAATATAAATTTCATTATTTCTGATATTCTGAATTTCTCACTGAATAATTACTTACATTTGATACAATAATAATTAACGCTTATTTAATATAATTATAATGAGTATACACTTTTTATAAAATATTTTAATTTAGGGTATAAATAATGAGAAAATATATTTGTAAAATATTATGCAAATAATATATATATCTCTTTCTCTCAAAACATTTGCAACAATTACGGTGTCAGTTTCGTCAATCAGTTTTGAAATTAATTTTTTAAATTATATAATCTAAAAGAATTAGTAATTTTTTAATCGTATCCAAGTAAAATCTTCTCAAAAATTTCATTAAAGAAAAATCCTGTGTAAAATTGTTAAAATATTTCTTTAAAACTCGCAAATTCCAAGATATTTCATTTGCGATGCATGCACATTATTTGCGTAATACAATATGGCATAAATTTTATACTGATAGATTTCTATACTACTATTTATAATTTTTACTACTATAATTAAAAAAATATACGAGTAACCGCAAAAATATCCGGTTCTAGGACGATTCGCGAGATTGTTCATCATCGCAATCGCGGTCCTAATTGTATCATTGTCCAATTTATTGTTCGCGTGTATGTATTTTGCGTCGTCACGCAGCACCGCAGCGGAAATGCAGCTGGTCGCAGATTAATTTGCCCAACCCCTCGGCCTTTTACTGGTTTGCTCTAGGTCGACTCTCAATCGCAGCAACCCGGTATTTCAAATGAGATTCGGTTAATGTGCGGCTCACGAGGTAATGGACAAATGCCCCAACCGACCAGAAAGAGCTTGTGAGCTAGCCTCCAAGTCGCCTCGAATCTCGTAATTTCGCTCCGTCAAGTCCACTTTAGATCTTTTAGTCCCTCGGATCATGGCAGGTACTTTTGGGCGAACCGCAGAATATCGTGCCAGGATATTCAGTCTACAAAATTTGAGTTTTCGTAATACACCGGCGGAACATGATAACATGATAACTCTGTAAATATTAACAATATAATTAATAGACATGTTATACTGTTTAGAGATTTTTCAATATTATAACAGTAGTAACTCTTATTTTTTTAATACTCCTATAAAAGCTGTTGCTATAAAATAATTCATAAATGATTCCAATATAAAGTATGTACATATATGAATATTCTCCGAAACTTTCTAGAACAATATTAAACGATTGTCAATCGATCGCTAATCTTTACATAGGATACGTGTTTAAGTTTAAATACAGTTGACGAACAGTTTTCGAAAAGGTTGAAAGTTTTACGTTGAAAAGTTCAAATGCCCTTAATGTGTTCGTGCAACACATTTTAGCAAGTTGGCAACGCGATAGCTTTCTTGACACACAAGTTAAAATCTAGGTAATGAAGTTTTATCCTAGTTACCTATTTGCATTATATAAACATCTAAATTTTTATGCTATACTTTATGATTATATGAAATTCACGGAAAGATATTTATATAATATTTTATACACTAATTTTCTTTGAATATTATTTCATTTCTATACTCCAAATTATTTTGAGGATTTATTAATTTTAACGCGTGTCAGTTATAGAGTAGACATCTAATTTTATCTTCTCAATTTTTCACAGATGATTGCCTCGAGCCAACGGCGTGAGCCGAAACGTCGAAGCTGTGCAATATCTTAAGTACTCGACGAAGTACGATGACTTCTGCGGCGAGTAGAAATCTCTCGGGAGAATCGCGAAAAGGATCTGAAGAGAAGTCACAAATGGCCGTAGCCGAGAATCGATATTGCGACGCTACGAAGTACCGTAAAAGTTTCCGAGGTCGAAAGACCTTCCTTCACGATGAGTCAGCCGGTGAACGGTGTCTAGTCGATTTTCCGCGAGATCGATGCCTGTAGATTTTAAGGTACATCACGGCAATTCGGTCTCCAAGAACGAGCCAAGAAAGTATTCGAGGAGGAGACGACGATGACACATTCAGTCGCTTGAAAAATCAATATCAGCGTCAAATTCACGCAGAAAACGACGAAGAAAACTGCATCAACAATAAAAATGAGTTTCTTCAGCTCTCTGCAGGAATACGTAACGAATAGCGTGGCTAGTTTTAGCCTAAGCCCAAAAAGGTTCTCCTTCAGTCGTGAGGACTCGAAGGGAGATGGCAGCGGGACCGGAAGGAGTGGTTCTACCGGAAGCGTCACCTCAACGACCAACACCGGTTCGGCCACTGCTCAGCAAGCTACGCCACATGGTTTTCCCAAAGTATGTACTTAAAATATGTTCTTAATAGAAAATATTATTTTTTTACTATATACTTTTATATTTTAAGATATCAGTTTCTTCGTATAAGATATAAAAGTAAGACATTACATACAAGACATGAACTAATAAATAATGATTATTTTTATTTCTAAACCATTTTAACTGGCTATTGATAATATAATCATTAAAGCTGAGAATACATAATAATTATTATACTAATTTTTTATCGTTACAGCAAGGTTCAAACTCAATGATAATTTTTTTTGTGATAAATCAATAATTCATTGTATTTATATTGCATGAGTATCCGTTCTATCGTACTTAATTCTTGGCAAATTTTATTATATACTGATAATTAAATTTGCTTATTAATTAAATATATATGCTGTTCAGAAGTTGCGCACACACGGTTCTAACGTACAGTATTGTGAGTTGATATAATTCGAATTAAAGAAATAACAGTATAAATTAATTAAACTACAGACGAAGCATTGTGCAAATAAAAAAATAATATTCCTCGAATTATTTTATACCCACATTGAATGATTTTATTAATGGACGATTATTTTCTAACACAAATTCCAATAATCCAATGTTATTGAATGACAAGAATTTGAAGATTTGATAGGATTTTAGTAAAATGCAATAACTTTAATTCTTTCCGTTGAATGTATTTTTTTATTAGTTCGATAATCAAGCGAATAGTTTTATTACCTGAGGTAACATTCATTTTCTCAGTATTCAATCAAGTAATCGAAAACCACGCGAATTTTCTCGAGTAAATAACGCGATAAATTTCAATGCGAAACCTAACAGAAAATCTAATTGTATGAAACTAAGATTAACTCCTTGTAAGGATCGTATAAGATCGACCAAAGGACGACCGTATTTTCTCTTGATTAAAAAAACAAAGAAAGACAGCTTAAAGAGGATATGTTACGATCCAAGGATGAACAGAGATGCGATCGTTGTTATCCATTTAGCGGAAAAATCGATTTATTGATTACCGATATGCACTAGAGGCAGTAATTAACCGCTTGTTACGTCGGTGTTAATTTATGCAGACAGAAAAAGTTTAATTCTCTTGCGACATTATTTTCCGATATTATCAATATTGGGAATATAAATTATATTTGAAATAACATTAAGTATGCGCCAGGAAAATTTTAACAATGCGAAATTACGATTTCCGATTACAATCGGAATTTATTAATGTATGATGCACCAATAGGAACACGTTTCTCTAATAAGTATGACAGATATTATTATGCTAACGAATGGAGACATGTTTTCAACGATAAATTATTGTATCGAACGTATAATAATGTATAACTGCAATTTATTGGATATTTAGAGCAAGCATCATTCATTTAAATAAACGAGCAAATGTGATTTTATTAAATCTTATATCAATGCATTAAAAAAAAGAAGATCAGTCAATACAAGTAAATTTTTTTAATGGAAAAATACTTTTATTGATATCAATGCATCAATTGAAATTTTATTAAACTAGAATTAATGAACATGTTTGATAAAGAACGTACAAGAACAAGTATTATAGATTTTAATATCTAATTTCTTTCCCTTTATGTAAATGACTATATTTTCCGTTTGAATTACCTATGAAATAGATATTTAGTTTTTAAAAAGTTACGAGAGGCTTGATAGCTCAATATTAAGTAACTTTTTAAAAAGTGAAGCAAAAAAATTATTTTTAAAAGAAAGAAATAGCAAAAAATTAGCAAATAATTCTCATGTTTTATTAGTTACGTTCTAGTAATTTGGCTCAGATAGCTTAGTATTCCTACCTATATATTGCTAAACCTGCATATACTAAAGCAAATTAAATGCAATATTAAAATTAAATAATTGTTAAACATAGTACAGTTATATTCGCTATTTTCTTTGATTAGCTACTCCAATTGAATTTTACACAGCAAAATTTGAATCTGATTTATTTTATTTTTTTTAGGTTGTGCCACCGCCAGGAACTGTCACGTCGCACACGCGCTCTCTTTCAGCACGTAGACGCACTCTCGAGTGCACTCCAGCTTCGGGATTGACAGTACATCCTGCGACAGGAAGTGGAGCGACATCACCGAGGCGAGTCGGCTCCTTTCGACGGAGCGGCGGATCCAGCGATCGACCGCCTCTTATGTTCTGCCGTCGTAGACCATCCTGGCCGGAGGTCGACATACAGGCCACTTCCGGGTAAGTACTGTGAGTAACGAGCGCGCATCTCATAGCGCCAAGAAGTTGTCGCACTTCCGATACACATTTCAAATACATGATCATATATGGATTATCATATATTTAAATTCATATATGGATCATATATGAATTTAAAAATAAGATATTTACAATAACAAAGATCTAAAATTATTAGAAATAAATAAAAGTTATTAATTGATTATATCGTTTTATTATATAGATTTATGTATCATAATTTTTATATTTTAGGAAAAACAAACGCAATTCACATGATTCTATCAAATTATCAAAATTTATGAAGTTAGATATAATATTGAAATGATATTTCGAAAAAAGCTTATTTTTCGTTGGCACGACAGGATTCTTTATGCAAGCTCGAGCAAATAATTTCGTTTGATTGCTCGTCAAATTCTCACGAATATTCCGAGATTCTCTTCACACAATTTCAAATATCTCAATCGGATTTCTAGTAAGACACTGCCTCTGTTGCGTGAGCTAGCCATTCAACGCTTTAATCCGGTTACGCTGGCGCTGTGCGCTAAGCTTTCCAGTTAACTACGTCCTCATCCTCTGCTTCTATCGGAGAACGCTTTAAAGCGAGTCACATGAGACTTTTCGCGACACACACACACATACATTATCTCTCTCTCTCTCTCTCTGTTCTTTCTTTTTCTTTTGAAAAGTTCCCATTACATTTGTAAATTATAATGACGAACTGCAGTTCGGAAGACGTAGGAGAGAAGTACAAACAATGGTGGCATTTCCATCGTGGAATTTCGCGTGCATATTGCGGCGAATGCACTTTTAATAAGGCTGCCGCGATGCATCGCGACCTTTCTCTTGAGCTGCTTCGTTGCATATTCATAAGCGCAGCCGACCATTTAGTGCGAGCTGTTAATCTCTTTTTAAAGCCTGCCTTCCCTTCTTTCCTCTAGCGCACTTTCTCAGCGAATACTTCTATCAGTCTGGATTTCCTCTCGCGTGACATTTTCATACGCGGTAAATCTAAAATATTTCATGGACAGAATAGCTACTACTAAATTTTTATTACAACAATGTGATATCTGTAAGCTCGTAATTTCGCTTTTACAATGTGCTTAATAAAAATGCATGAAAAGCAAAATAAATATCGAATATCAAATATAATAATATCAAAATAATAAAACTTTATTCTATCAATCTTTTTGCAAGCAAATAACCAATATTATCTCTTTTTTTCCACAAAAAATATATATATGTCTGTATATGTATTTGTTACATATTAAAAGTTTATGTTGTTTTAAATAAAATGTTAAAACTATAAAACTTTTACAAAAATTAAAAATATATTTTACATTTTATTTGAAATTTTGTAAAAAGTTTGACAGATTTACTTTATTTTGTAACAATATGTGCTCAACTCAACTGGATTAACATGAAATATAATATTTATGAAAATGCGATATACATTATACGCATCGACGATTACACGAATAAAATATTTTCTTATCTCGGCAGATTTATGATTTATGCAAAGTCTATTATCACAGTCGCTCTCGGGAAAGAACAAGAAAGTACAAGAATAATAAACATCTTAATTCATTGTCTCTTTCTCTCTCTCTTTCTTTCCTTTGAACTTTATACACTACAAACTCCCACGTTTCTACTGCAACAAGGACACAGTAAAGTTGACGTAAAGTACGCTCGCGTTCTTTCGTGCAAGTTTGTATTGTGTATGTTCATATACCATATTTTCTCGAGACATATCCGCGTGCGCCAACATGTTACAAGAATATTAGAGTTGATTTATCTCTAGGAAAACTCATAATTATGTAGCATTTAACAAGAAAAAACATTAGTCTATAATCTTCACTGAAACGAATTTATAGTCAGTTTTATTTATCATGAGATAAATTATTTAAAAAATTATAATAAGAAGTTTACATTTTCCAGAAGTCATAAAAAAATGATAATTAGCTATCTTTGTCATTAAATTATAGATTCAGTTAATATTTTTATATACTCACGCTCGCACGTATGTATGTATGTGTGTGAATTAATTCAATTTTTAATAAATATAATTTTAATCATCTTGATCAATATTTAAAAACAATCGTTGTAAATATAATGCATATAGAATATTTCTAAATCTGTCTAAATCTGTTTCATTTTAATTATTTAAAGTTTTACTAAATATAATTTTTATTTTTTATATAAGATGTTTATCACTCATGCTTTTTTATTTAACATACTCGCTTTTATCGCGATATGATATAGAATTATAAATATGATATAGGAAATAAGAGCCTGTTGATCGATATCGGCGTTGTAGCAATATCTATGTAATTAAAATTCATATGCTCGCATAAAATACAGTGACAGGGTAAGACCTTCGTGAAACGTTCCGGGACATTTTTCCGATTTCATTTAGTTTTCAAATCATCCTTTTTCTGTCAAAGCTTTGTGTGCTATCGTGGTCCGATTCTCATCCAAATTTAATTTATACGAATATCTCTCATCTTTTTTGCGAAGTCACGTTTATTAATTATCTCGCCCGTTTGCACAATGAATAATTGAAGTTTCACGAATGTGCAGAACTAACAATAAGTCTCATCAAAAGGTGAATTTAAGAGGAGGAAAGATCAATTTATTCGCTTCAATAAATATTTTCGAATGGGCGCGTCAACATGAAAATAACGTTCTTGACGTGTATGCCGAAAAAAATTTCAGCAATTTTCAAAGCAAAGAACCCGCCGTTTGTCCCGAACGCGAAAACCATCCCTTCCGTCAAAGGGAAGGGACATATCGAGGTCTGGCCATTCGGTGACCTCAATTCGCTCGTGGAATCGGTAGAAGCCGTCGTAATCAAAAGCTGCTATCCTTCCAGTATGACATCCTTTGTACAAGCATCCTCGAAGCCTGGGATCCCACGAAACTGACTTTAGATCAACAAAAGCTACTTGTCGTTCATCGAATTCCAGAGTTGTTCATCCTATACGGGATGACGAGATGTTCTCATATCGATATGTTACAGCGCTATTTGCAGATCACACTGCCACAGAAACGGAAACTGATACTATTGTACATCCGAACGAAATGAAATAAAAACACACAAAAATTAATGGCATACTTTAATAATGTGATTTCTACAATAAATAAAAAAACTAAGCACTCAATTTCTGAATGACAAAGCTGATATTATTAGAGGTATCGATAGTATAAAATATTTGTTAATGTAATCTTTCGATGCAGCAAATTACCGTTCTTCCGCTGCATCTACGACGAATTTCTTATCCAAGATACACGAAACTCCATACGTTGATGATACCGGAAGCTGTCACGAAATGATAAATGACATGTCCTTTCGTAACAGAAGGGACACCTTCCCTATGGAATATCTTACATGTACATACAAGTAGTGAATCTTAACCGAAGTACGCTTCGACAAAGAGACCGACCGAAGACCTTAAAGTGACCTACTTCCGGGGAAAGATGAAGAAGGATCTGTTCGTATCAGCGATTTCCTTTTTAAGTTTATTTCCAACATTGTTATTTCCTGGCAATTATAGAACAAAAATGATAAAGTATTTAAAAAAATAATGCATTAATGTTCTTATCTACAGTGTATTCTACATAAACTATTTTATAAACTATTACTAGTTACTAACTAAAAAGATATTTGACTGTGATCTAAAAGATAAATACAATTTTTAGTTTAAATATAAATATATTTGACATGTAAAAATCGCTGTGTGCTAACAATGATTCTCATGTACACATATTAAAAAGCAACGCTATGCCGGTTCAATCACTTGTTAGTTACTCCTCGGATTATTCTAACGGAGAATCGCCCGTCGTCTTAGATAAAATGACGACATCTCCCCTAGCGAGACATCTCACTCGAGACTAGCAAATGAAGTTAGACACAGCAGGTGTAACTTAATCAACGTTGACGACGTTGACGAGGAGCCCGCATGAAGGAAGGAAATAAACAATGGAAAGTTCATTACTTCGTAATAGAGGATGACACCAGTCCTGTTTTCGTGACATAACACTCCGTGCTTCATTGCGAAACTTTCTTCGAAATAAGGAAGTACGAGACTTGCATTATAACGATGCGTGGCACGATTTACGAGAAATATATGCCAGTGTCAGTATTCTACTTGCATTTAATCTTTCTTTAACAAGGATTTAGTCCGCGACTTAGAGAGAGATCATTTAGCGAGCGGCCAATATCGCATCTCATTGTGTATGCAAGAAGTATTCTGGCTCCGGAGTCTTCATGTTTTTCACTCCATTAATTTTACTTCCCTAGACAATTGGATCCTTATCTTGTTATACTAAAATCATATCTGACATTTATTACATTTGTGTCTCATACCCGTGGAAGCAAAATCTAAATGCTAAAGAATGATTTCAAAATGTATGTGTTAAAAAGATCTTCACTTTTAATAATAAAACTATTTTAAACACAAGAATCTTATATGTCTAATATAAATCTAGTACAATTTTAAGTTTTATTAGATCGAAATTAAATTATTAATAAGTGTATTAATATTATAATTCATATATAGATATATATATGTACGATGAAATTTATTATCTTTATTTATAAAATTCATAAAGTTTCTACTTATAAAATGAGTTTCATGAATAAGATTCTTGTTGTGTTTTTAAATATTTATTTTGGATTATATTAGATTATAATAATTTAATGGATTATAAAATTTTCAAGTTTAAAGCTCTCTATCTTAACTAGATTCATATTCTTTCTTTTAAATATTTAAATTCTTGATCAAATCCTAGAATATTTGCCCTTTTAATTGAAAGCATCATTCAGTAACTCTTAGTTTGTAAAAGTTGCACTAAAGCTAAATTTATCAGAGTATTCACATACTCGAAAATATCCGAGCAAACAACGGAAAAAATAACAAATCAGTTTAAGCGAATTCAAGCGTAACCGAGGATGCAGCACGAATCGGAATAGTTTCCTCCACAGTGATCGTATCATTGTGATAGCGTACAAAGAGAATGTGCGCTCAGGGATATACAAATCTGCTTGTTATTGCAGAGAATGTTGTTCTCTGCTACGGCAACGTCTGACATTTTCTTAAGAGGGACTATTCCTCAAAGGAGGTCACAGAAAATAAAGTTCACTTATTAAGTTTTTTTAGAGTCCGAATTGGCGTAATTCAAATGAAACTGTTCTGAACTTTAGAAGAAAGATTTTAACTTTCGAACTTCTTATTAGGACTCTGCAATATTTGCTCATTTTACAAGAATTATCGTATGGTTTGAGACACTTATATGAAAGTCTGCTTACCTTCATAGAATTATTAACTATTTCCACCTGTAAAGAATTCCTAATATTCTGACAAATAAATTTTTTCTTTTCTTAATTTTCTTATTCTTAATCTTAATAGAAAAAAAATGAACAGACAAATAGAAATTTATATTTAAAAAATATTCTAATTTTGTAAAAATCTTTAAAATAATATCCACCTTTTGTTTGATTTTAAAGTACTGAATAAATATAACATTTACATAATTATTTTTGTTAAATAGATTAATAATTAAAAATTAAATTATTTTAAATTTAACACTTTTTTAATTAATATACAAAAACAACCTTAGCAATGGAAACCTGTTTTCTAAGCTTTACTTCAGTAATCTCTATCGGTACTTTTGCTGTTTCACAAGAGTCTCATGATAGGCTTTTGAAAGAAGAACGAAGATTGTAAATTTACAAAAACGTCGATGCGCTTTAGTGTTTTTTGCAGACGTAAGCCTGTATTTATCGCTTTTCTATCCGCTACTCGATCGTAAACAAGCTTGTAAACACCTCTACTAGAGATCGAGCTTTATCTAATTGTGCTCGAGTGTGCGTCTATCGATTCGTTCGAAACACAGGTGTACGTAGGCTGATACAATATGCCTCTCGCTCAATCGACAATTTCTTGCATCAACTGTTCGATTAGTCTGACATTTCAATTGATGTTACGTTAGATGTACCAATTAATCGTTTACGTATGTTATCGTTTAATAATAATCTCTTTTTAATCTTCGATAATTTTGAAAGAGAGCACGTGTGATTTTCTTTCCTTGGAAAAGTGTTTGAAATAAAATTTACACAACTATATTTTCAATGATTTCATTGAATTACAAAATGAGCATACTGGGATATTTATTGATGCATTCCATTATCATAATAGCAGCGAACGCAAAGTGCTTTTTACCCATGATCAATACAGAGAGTATTAATAGCAAATTATCCGTGCGTTGAAACTAATTTTCGACAATATGTAAATAACATTCAATTAATTAAATGTTGTTAAATGTTACGCAACGAGCGAATCGCGATACATCAAAGATCTCATCGCTCCGCAAATTGTCTGTTACACTATCTGATATCAATATTGATAATGTGACGCATATCATGACTTTATTAGACTCGTACGATGTATGTTTTAGCACAAAAGCCTCTATTTCCTTTTTGTCGCGCGAAAAACATTCGTCAAACATTCACATTCGGCAAACATTCAATATTCGGCAAACATATCTTAAACGTTACATATTCTAAGAACGAACAAACGTAAACGCCACGTAAAGGAGCATCAATTGAGGAATGCTTTTACGTATTCTTCTCTTGTGTACGCTTTAGAATAGAATGTCACAGTTTGTCATGTAGAAACATCGAGTCTCGCATGACCGCATTTCCTTAATTTCGTTTTACATATGCCTTTGCTGTCCAGCTTCCTAGTTACTATCTCTATTTCGACATATAGGAATCATATTGCTCTCGGTGATGCATTGTCCGAATTGGCAGCGCAAGTCAATTCGTACTGTATTGTATTATACTCCAAAGCAATTGAATGTAATTCTCAAGAGAATCTTTATTAAATTTACAGCATTGTTCATCACTATCCGATGGCTTTTGTTACGCTCGTACAAGTTTCGTTTCCAAACGCTTTAGTATCTTGAAGCTGGCAACTCGCCAAAGCAATATCGGTGCTTTCTTAATTTGCAATTAGAGCGTATACGACGTGACGTGAATTTAAATACGATACATGTATGCACACATATTATCGCCAATTTGTTGTCGGTCTTTCATTCAGTCTTTCAAACTCGCAGCAAAAACTTTAAAAATTGGCTACTTTGTTTTATTCATGTCATTTTAATAAAAATACTGTTGCTCGTAAATAATTAGAAGACTATCTAATTATGTTTTTTCAAATAAATTTTATCAAATAGTTTTATTTGTCTTCATGATATATAAAAAATAATTCAAAATAAATTTGATAAATAAATTTAAGAATTTAATGTCTATTTCTACC
>VBVQ01002708.1:0-23224 GCA_011636635.1 Tetramorium simillimum
CCCCCCCCCGATCCAAAGATTTTTCGAGAATCTTCCAGTATTTCTTGCAGCTGTACAAAATCGTTAACCGTGTTATCTTATCTGTCACGCGTGAAATTCATGAGACGCGACTCGTGCTTAGTAAATTTTCGGAACCCCAAGTGGCGAAAGCGCATTCTCGTCGCGACGGTTAAAACCGAACGCCAGTTATTGCACACACACACACACACAAACACACACATACTCGATGTAACTGTATAAATATCAATATCAATCTGTCAGTCTCGTGTCTCTTTGATGGTACTTAAATGAAGTGGTCCTTCTCGGGCCTTTCCGTATTCAGCGGCGCAACGTCGATAATGTTTCTTTCATAAGCGAAGTAAGTTAATGAAGAAAAAAAAAGTATACATATATATATATAAATCTCTTTTTCTCGTAGCACGTTCCTCCTTTGGCCCGTCGTGCGACTCGAGCACGGATCTTTTGTACATAAAAACGTTGCGAATCGCGGATGCGAAGCGCGAAAGGTAATTAATTAATTGACGCTCTTGTCTCTTGTCGCAAGCCGACCTTGCGTATAAACTCATTGCTCGTTTATATGCGATGTATTTTTGTGAACAGTATTGAAAGTGCTACCGTTGTACAGTTATCACATGGTATAAGTGTACTAATGATGTACCTATAATGTACATAGATATATTTAATTAAAGTGAATATGAATTTGTGTAATCCTCGAATATTTGTTCCCCTTCCCTCCTCCTTTTCTCATTTTTATTTTATTCCTCTTTCTCTATTTTTGTCCTTGCTTTTGTGCATTATTATAGTTTTTGTACTGTCCATTTTTTTTATTTTAAATTAATGTCTCTACACTGAAAAAAAATTCTGGTTAAAAACGGACAAATCAGAAAAGTTTTGTAGGATTGATCAAATATTCTAGTTATTACAAGTTATAAAGTATTGAGTTCTATTATAATAACCAAAATTTCTATTATAGTAATCAGAATATTTGATCAATCAAGATTTTCTGATTCATCCGTTTTTAATCAGAATTTTTTTCAATGTACGCTTAGAAGGACATAATCCCAAAGCGTCTAATAAATAATTAATGATTCTAATTCTAATGATTTCTCTCTCTCTTTCTATTTATCTGTCTATTTGTCTTTACATCTCCATTTCCAGTCCGAGCGTCCCTAGATTTTGAAGATACTTGTCACATGCTCACTCGAATGCGATTCGTGCTGATTAATGTCATTTGTCTCGCTCGCGCCGAGTTAACTTGCCGGTAATTCGGTTTCGAGACGCCAAGTAAATTCGTCGCGTTAACTTACCGAAAATTTAGAGATCCGGTTCACGCGCAAGGTAAACGCGAATTAAATTTCTCTAAAGGAGACGTCCTCGGCTCATGAATTCGTCTCGTTATCTCGATACGTTGCCAGCAGCAAAGGTCGTATCAACTCGCGCGACTGTTTCTGCATTTGGCGATTACGTAACCGTCCTACGTGGGACGTAATTATCACGCGAGGCGTTCGCAAAGGCTTTTTACGTCCCGCTATTTACGTCGCCGCGCGAAAAAATCGTTCGAGGAAACGCCGCCGACAGATAACACGCATGCAAAAATACGCAAACGTGAACGGAACGGGCGAGCGATAAAGGTGAAAGGTGTTGGAGGGAGAAAAAAAATCAACTTTTCGTTTGCCTCAAGGGAAGCACGCAATGGAAAGACCTTGTCCGACGCAGTCCGTCCTAAAGAGGACGGACAAATCGATGAAAGTCGATAAGAGTTTTATCCCGCAAAATTGTGAAGTTCGGAAGCGACGGGCAGGAGCCGTTAATCTCCCCCTCCCCCTCCCGTCCCTCCCCCAATTCAGAGATTACGAATTCAATATCGCGGAATACATTCCTGTCGCTCGTTAATCCCGCCGTTTTTCCAGCGTACGGCCGGAAAAACAAAGGGACCGCGGACTCTGCTGACGTCAGGCTCGCTCTCAAGCGGGCATTGTTTGGTCCGCGGATGATAGGATTGACATTTCGACGCGATCGTTCAAAGGCGTCTCCGCGGGTCCGCGTCCGCGTCCGCGCCGCAATACCGCCTTTCCCGATACGAGAAACGCGAGACCGCCGAGCGCCTGACATTTGCACTTTGAAATTCCGCCGCGCGCGATAGCGGGCGGGCGGAATTATGCCAGGGCGATTTCGCGCACGCGAGGGCGAGAAAAGTACGTGCGCTCGCTCCATCTCTCTCTCTCTCTACCATTTTTTTCTCTCTCCTCTAAACGCGCGGCATTCTCTCGCGGCGCCTCGGCCGGATTCTCCGCACTGGATCTTCCTTCGCCCGCCTTCGCCCCGACTTTACGGCGCACGTGACTCGCAAGTGAAATGATCGACGGTGCACCCCCTTTTTACGTGTGTCTCACGTGAATTTGCAATTTTTCGCACGGGCGTAATGGAGAAAGTAAAGCGTACGCACCTCCGACCTCCGACCTTCCCTGCAATCGCGCATTTAGAGAACCGTTCGTTCTGATTATCCGAAATGTTAACGGTACACGAAATTGATGTGATACGTGATATAGGGATAGTTATCGAAAATTTTTGATTGATGCTATGGATTCGTTGATACCTTAACTCTTGAGAATTCTTTCAAGATATCTCAAGAAAATTTTTTTAAAGACACGTTTAAATCACAAATTGTGTAAACATATTAATTAAGAGTGCTGAAATTAATTTCTGGAATGAAGGATGTCGCATAATAATAAAATAATATTTAATGATATGATATTAATTAATAATATAATAGAATAATTTAATAAAACTAATAATATAATAATATTAATAGCATAACAAAAAAGTTAATGATATTTTAATAATGACATTTAAATGCTCTTCACAATAACTGCGGAAAATAACACGCGCGATTCTGAAACTTATTGAAATTTTTATATACATTTTTATTACGTTTTATTGATAAGTTATTATGCTTTACTACTCTTTGCGATAGAGCAATTAATCGTCAAGCTTACATAATTCACACAAGTAGAAAAAAAAGAATTCAATGTAATTTTCCTGTAATGTACGTACTTTTATTTCTAATATATATAGCGAAGAAAATATATTCTAATTAGCGTAATAAAATTTGATTAAATGAGTGAATGATTAACAGATGGTCTAGTAATTTTTACAATGAACTATTCGTTTATAACGGACACAAACAATTTCAAAGATCCGTTCGCATTTCCGTTAGCGCCGGACTGTTTGCGAACCGAATGAGGCAACTCTGAGCCCGAAACGCGCTCGGTTACTTCACAGTTATCTCGAGCAGTCTCGGACTTTCAAAACAGATGAGCCGATGACTCGCTGCTATCAGGAGTATTATGCAACGCGCTCGAAGATAACGTTACCCGCTTTTCGGCGCGCGGCGAGGTCGGCAGAGGGGAAAGAAGTGGGGCAGAGGCGCGCGTTCTCCATTTCGTTCGCCAGATGACGCCAGCTCGCTGGACGGAGTCCATGCCGTGCACTTGCGGGCTTCAATTTATTCTCATCTGACCGAGGACGGCTCTTAATTGCGGCTCGTTCATTCAATAAATCCGGAATTGTTGCTGAACCGCGCGATCGGTCGCGATTCATCGGATCGCGATGACCCTGCAGGCGATAAAATGGAGCTGGATCGACTGCTCGCTGGAGATCCTGGACCAAACGCTGCTGCCGACAACCACCCGTTATATCCCAGTCAGAGGCATTGAGGATGGCTGGCAAGTGATCAACAAGATGCAGGTAGGCTCATCATTCAGCTACAAAGAACGTCTTCCTCTATGTTTGTTAATAATCAACTTTTTAATTTGACGATAAAATTCCATGGACGAATAAATATCTCAAACTATATGTTTTTTTTCCTCGTTACTGATTACTGTACATTAACTTTATTTTCTTTATGTGTTTCTGTTAACTTGATAGCAAATGAAGTGTCACACGATTGAGAATATGTAACAGAATTTATATGAAATCTTTGATAAAGCATGTATAGATTTGTTTACGTCTCACAGATAATAACTTGACGATTGATATGATATTCAGGTACGAGGCGCACCAGCCATCGCTATCGTGGGCTGCCTCAGCCTGGCAGTGGAGATCGTTCAACATCCAGGTTACAACAACAAGAACGAACTCCTTCAGGATATCGAGAATCACCTGAATTACCTGTTAACTGCGCGTCCCACTGCGGTCAACATGAAGACCGCAGCCAATGAACTACTAAAAGTGGCAAATCGTCTCTATGACAGCGAGTACTCGCTAACCCAGATGAAAATCAAGTACATTCTCGTGGCTCTATGTTTTTGGAAAAGAACAGGAACGACCCGATTTACATCCTCTTGAAATTATGTTGTAGATTCATAGACGAGATTGACGACATGCTGAAGACAGATGTGGCCAACAATAAAACAATTGGGAATTTAGGAGCGCAAGAAATTCTCCACAATTTGCCCGAGGGAAGTTCTGTTAAGGTCTTGACTCATTGCAATACCGGCAGTCTCGCCACTGCGGGATACGGCACAGCTTTAGGCGTCATCAGATCTCTTCACGAGATGAAAAATCTCAGTAAATATATTCTGTTTTCGACAGTATTATCTTGGCCGAGTAAATTACGTTTCTCAACCGTTATCTATTTGTTCCAGAGCATGTCTACTGCACCGAGACCAGACCGTACAATCAAGGCGCCCGTTTGACCGCCTACGAATTGGTGCACGAGAACATACCGGCGACTCTAATCTGTGACGACATGGTCGCTGCGGTAATGAAAACGAAACAGCTCGACGCAGTTGTTGTCGGCGCGGACAGGATCGCCGCGAACGGCGACACTGCGAACAAAATTGGAACTTATCAGGTAACTTATCATTCATATCAGTCACGAGTACATGATATCTTAATTCGTGAGTATTACAGATAGAGTTATACACGATAATGGTGAAGGATAATAATTGTTCGAAAGATAACTGGTTTATCTTCGAAGATATCAGTATGTACAATACACAGTAATTATCTCTATTGATTACAGATTGCGATTCTTGCCAAGTATCACAATATTCCTTTCTATGTGGCTGCACCATTGACGTCCGTGGACTTCCAGATGCCCGACGGTGATCGTATAGTCATCGAGGAGCGATCCGAACAAGAGATGACTCACATAAACGACAAGAGAATCGCAGCAGAGGGCATAACGTGTTGGAATCCGGCGTTCGACGTGACACCGGCGAATTTAATTACCGGCATAATTACGGAAGTCGGCGTTTTTAAGCCACCAGAATTGATAAATGCAAAAGAAAAAATGTAGAATGCATTCACGAAACGAATTTCTAGAGAAAATATCTTTTCCTAGATACATATGCATCCACAAGCGTTTATCTATATTTACCAATTGTACGAACGAAATGACTGACTTAATTTAATCTCTTGAGAAAGTGCCATGAAAAATATCTGTATAACGTAACAGCTCAGGGAAGAGTTAATTGTTTATATCCTACATAATTTAAGTCTTAAGTATCTTAAGTCTTAAATCTCACTGAATTTGTAAATATATAATGTTATTGTTATATCATGATAATCTCATTCCATGTTGCTGCGTTGAGATTTTTAAAGATTTATACTCTATCGAATAAATAGATTTTTTATTATGGAGATGATGCTCGAAATATTTATATGCCTTATAACAATTTAAATAAATTAATTTAATAATGCCTTATTACGATTTAAATAACATTAAATAATATCGTGACATTCAAAGTTTAAATTACTTTGTTATAAGTAGAGATAAGCTGTAGGGGTAGATGAACTCTCGAACCTCGAAAGAGATTCTCAATATTTTCTTAAAAATGTTTGAGAGAGAGAGAGAGAGAATCCACAAAAATTTTATCTATCCTCGAAAGTGCAGCTCGAGAATTTTTCCAAATCTCTTCGACGTAAATCTCAGCTGTTTCAAACTGTCCACGAGTGTGTCGTTGATATATCGACACGCCAGCACGGCGCGCGCGAGCCGCTGGGTTCCTGCGGGAAACCACGGGATTCTATTTTCGCCGTCGGAAGACCGCGCGCGGGACCTCGTCCGCCGCGGGTTTCCGCGGCGCGGTGCTTTAGTACCGCCAGCCTCGCCGCTCCGCGCGGAACTTGGACTCCCGGAATAGTTTCGCCGTGTGAGTTTTTCGCCGCGCCAGCCGAAATCGGACCGAATCTGGTGGACCGCGCGACAGGCAGGACGGCTCGCGGCTTCTCGTATCATCGCGGAACTCTCTTAGACCGATCGGCTGGAGGCGAGTTTCACGTTCCCCGATGGAGGTGGACACGGAGAACGTCGGGATGGACGAGACGGACGCGCTGATGAGGCCCGACAATGACGGTGTCGTCAACAGTAATCTCAACGACGACGATGATGCGCCCACCGTCGAGGAGACCTACGAGATCACCCACACCAGACGCAAAACCATCCGCACCAGCTACAAGATCCAGGAGGTAAGCGATTTAACGAGGTGTATATAGAGCGATCGTCGTAACTGTCGAGTTTTCGCCGGCGCCGCAGCGTCTCGTATCGGATGATCGTACGCGGAATCTCGGGGAGCGAGGAGCTCAGCGCGCTCAGAGATGAAAGTGCGCCCAGATGGAACAAAAATTATAATGACATTATATTGACAAAATAATACTAAGGCAGCGATAAAATTATATATATAATAATGACATTTTGAAGTTATTTTGATATTATTTTGACAGCTTTGTGTGATTTTTGTTCTACCTGGGTGCAAATTTAATTAGACGTTAAGATAATTAACGGAAATTGAAAGGAAATTAACGATTTTTTCGTTAACAAGAATTCCCATCTTGACATCAAGATAACGCTAAAAGCAGCGATAAAATATAGATATAGAACAATGACATTTTGGAATCATTTTGACATCTTTGTAAGATTTTTGTTCTACCTGGGCAAATGCAATCAGATGTTAAGATAATCAACGGAAATTGAAAGGGAATTGATGATTTTTTTCGTTAATAAGAATTCCCAGCTTCAATTTAATATAATGCGTTATTTTAAAGACGTCGAAGCTTCGAGAATTATATCGATAGATCTCGGAATACAGTAGGGAATACGGAATTTAAACGCGTGAATCTGAGTGGAACTAAAAGTCTCTCAGATTGAACTCGGCGAACTGAGAAAAATTATTTTTCTCGATAGACTAGGTAGATTACGTTATAGACAGGACGAGGGTGGGAAGGATTTTAAACGTTCTCCCGTGCTGCGCGATATATCGGGTGCCTGGCAATTTATTTCGGTGCGCCGTATATTTCAGATATTATTCGTATCGTCCGGTTATACCGATAGATTGTCACAGAAGTCGCGAGTTAGTAAACTATTCCGGTCGGTGTTTATTATTCATATACTCACACAGAGAAAGAGAGAGAGAGAGAGAGGGAGAGAGAGGCGCGCGAGTGCAACGCGAATTGCAGAATTCTCGCGGCCGCAACGCAAAATTCGTCGGGCAAGTGCGTAAGCTGCATACGTAATACGATTTGCCCAAACAGTGGTCCAACGGCTGTTTATTTATCGTTTCCCGCGCCGCACCGCGGCGTGACTCACCGATATAGACCTCGTTATTTAGCTCAGACGCTCAGGCGAATTATGCGAAACTCGCGAAATCGCGAATTTCGCCGCGGAGTCAATTTTCCGCGCGATACCGGCTGTAACGTATTTTTCGTCGAGGCGACGAGGGAGAGGATCCGTCGTCGCGATCGTCGCTCCACGTGAGACAAACGGCCGCGATCCTACGTCATTGTCAGGACGACGATTTTAGAACTGGCAACGAACTCTCTTCGAGCGCAGAAACGGCGGCCGGCAACGTAAACCCGGTGAACGAGCGGCTGACGACCGCCGCTCGCGGAACGGAACTTCCGATGGAACGAGCCGTGTTTTTCGCCTTCGTGATTTGCGTCTTCCTGTTCTCGTCGCGTGTCGCGCGATCTCCGTCAAATCAGTGCTGCAAAAAAATATCTATTTTAAAAATTTGCGCTGCGAGACTTCCCGAAGACTCGCAAAAGCTCGTGAGAACGTCAAATGTTTTACGCTATAAGAAGTATCTTTGAAAATAAAAACTTTGAAAAAAAAATTTAACTGTTTAATTAATAAACACTTCGCATACACACAGAAAAATATCATTTTACAGACAAGAAAAGCAATTACTTATTTTATTTTATTTTATTTTGTTCAAGTAATAGTTTTCTTCAGCAGCAATAATATTTTCTTATTAATAATAGTAAGATATACTTAAGATATACTCGTTACAAGAATGTTTCTAGAATATGGTTTAATTAAATATGATTTTATGATAGATATATAAACTTACCAAATTTTTAGAACAAATATATTTACTTATAGATAGTACATATATATTTTTGTGTAGGAAGAATAAACTTCAAATGGCAAAAATTGATTGGAGAAAAAAGAAGCATCGGGCGTATTTATTTTAATCTGAAAGAATGTACGAGAATTTGTTCTCCCGGATGATAAACAAAGACATCGAAACCAACATATACCGATTATAACGATTGTTTAAAAGCAGATTCAAAGCGTTAAAATGCGACTGACAACTGACCGCATACCGATGAGAATTGCAAAATTCTTGGCTTAAGCTCGAATGTCACTCCAACGGCGTTCCGCCGAATTAACGAAAGGACTCGTTAAGTGTGAATTTATGTGAGCGCGATTGTGTCAAATGGACCGGGATTTTCCGAGTAAATAAAGGGGAGGGAGGGGGGAGTATTACGAGCGACAATCGCGAAAAATTAACCGCGAAGTGCTTTTTAAGCGAAGTAGATCGCGGTGGAAGTGATTCCGCGGGTACGAGCACGGTCGCGTCGTAAACTCGGCGCGATTGTTTTCCGCTTGTAACGCGATTAGCGGATCACAAAGCTGCTACCGCCGCGATTCTACATTTAAACGAGAAAACGGCGCTTCGTTAAAGCGGAGCGAGTAAATTGCAGTCCACTTTGTCGAGGACGGCACGTGACGGCATAAATTTCACCGGCGATCTGCTTTCGTGAAAGCGACGATCTGTTTCCTCCGCTTGATGAAGACGCTCGCTTTCCGAACACCCTGTTGCAACACGACCGTAGAAATTTAATCCGCCCGGCTAATTTTGAATTATCGTGAGTTCTGCCAACTGCAGACTCCCGTTTGCACGATATCAAGTTTGGAAATAATGGACAATGTCAAATGTACGCGTCGTCATGCACGTATTGTCGTAAAAACGAGAAATTATTCATAGGAAAATGTCTCGCGCATAAAAGAGAACATGTTTTCTTCTTTTTAGAGACACACTGTTAAAGCGAATGTGTGAATATCACACACTTTTTGCGTGTGATGTGTGTCCCCCATTTTAAGACATCTCTGAATGTGCACTGAGAGAAAAATATAGTTACTTTAGGACTCAACCATAATTTTATGATATTTCTAACAGTAAATATGATTAACTTATATTATGTTAACCATAATTAGAAATATTATAAAATTGTGGTTGAGGCCAAAAGTGACTATATTTTTCTCTCAGTGTGTAAATTTAAAAAAAATGTGTGAATATCACACACTTTTTAACACACGAAAAGTGTGTGATATTCACACATTCGTTTTAACAGTGCAATCGCAACGTCACGATGTTGTAATTTTGATCTTAATAAAATAATAATTATTATTATTTCTTTCTCTCTCTCTCTCTCTCTCTCTCTCTCTCTCTCTCTCTCTCTCTCTTTGTATATTAAGTTTATTTAGTTTAAATGTTTTGAACATGAAAAGCTGTGGCCTTCAAATTTTTAGACTCAGTCACAAGGACGATCGAGCGATAATTTCTCGCGAGTGATCTACGACTCTTCGATGATCGTCCACGGAATGGACGATCGTCAGAATCTCGTTTCGACCTCGGTGCTATTTTAAATGTACGTCGTAGCGTAACTCCTCGATCGTTCTATCCTGCAAAGCCTGCAGAAGCGGCGGGAGCAGCGATTTATCGAACAAGTGGCTGGAAATCGATGCGCTACTTTTAAGTCGCGGACGCTGGGGCGCCGAGTCGCGTCGCGCTTTATAAATACGAGAAAATCAATGGGTGTTTTCACGTTATGAAATCCCAGCGGCTTCCGGGGGCCGGCGTCGAATGAGTAAACATAATATAATGACGGACAGGTGAATACGGCGAATACCGTCGGCGAAACGCGGAACGGAAAACGCGAACGGACGTTCGCGGGACCGAACTGTTAAGATTCTCGAATACCGCGACCCGAACTTAATTGAATGTACGCATGTTTATTTGACGCTAACGCTTAACGACGAGGGACCAGCGACGGCGCGAATCGCTCCGACGACGTATTATAGAGGCGGAGAGACGTTTTAAGCAGCGCGCTGAAGCAAGCGTAAAGTGAACGAATAAGCAGACGAGTTTCTTCGTGGCAGCTGTCGCACATAACGTTAGTGAAACGTTAGCAAATCATTCGGGGGCCGTAAACGGAACGGAAATCAATTTAAGCAACGCGCGCGCGGCGTCGAAGTTCGGGGACGTTTGTCGCTGCAATTAACACTCGAAACTTGAGGCACTTTTGCCGGATTAGTTTAGACTGGATTAAATTTTCGCGCGCAACTTTTCAACTGGGTTCTCTCTTGTGCATTATATGACGACATAAATTTGCTTGATATTTACATATATTGAATGAATCATTCTGTCAATTTAATGTATGAATTTATCTAAAATTATTATTTAAAGCGAATATTTGGAGTCTCTTTATATTAAAAACCCTTTTACGTGTAGTCAGTTCTTTCACTGGATTTCTTGAAAGAAAAAATTTTCAAGTGGCCAAAAAACCTTATCATTAAAATTAAGGACGATGGACTTACATTAAAAGAAAAATATAGTTACTTTGGACTCAACCACAATTTTATAATATTTTTAATGATAATTATGGTTAACATAATGATGCATATAGTTAAGTTAATCATATTTATTGTTAGAAATATTATAAACTTGTGGTTGAGTCCAAAAGTAATTTTATATTTTTCTCTCAGTGTACAAATGTTAAATTTGTTAAAATGACATATTTTTGAACACACGTCGAATGCTCGTTGCTAAATCGAACTGCATCTTGTTCACGAACGGCTGACGAAAAGCAGAGACAGCACGAAAGCCAGATAGGATTGTAGAAGAAACGTAGAAAGAGAGAAAAGTCAGAGAGAGAAAGAGAGAGAGAGGAAACGAGTTGCGTATAAACTCGGCGACGCGTTCTCTTGGTCCACGAATTTGTCTCGTAAATTACTCTCCCTGTTTCTGACATTCAATTAATCATCGTAATTCTAAGTTATCCATCCGACCGACGATACCAGTACTGGCAGCCGCTGAATTATTTTCGAGGTGCAGCTCCACGCGATCTGAATGAGCTTTCTGTCTGCCGTGCGTCTCACGGGAAAGCCGCGGGGGAAAAAAAAATAAAAATATCTGCGCGGTTCTAAGAATATCTAAGACTTCGACGCCATTTCTTTTGAAGACGCATCTGACGCGAAATTAATGGGAGTTCGCGGTTGAAAGTTATTCGAACGCTTTACGCGAATGCAGTGCGGTAACTGAGCTCGAAAGAATTAATCCCTTTTATCACACAACGGCAGTAATACGAATTTTACATTATACGTTCGATAAATCGCGTAGCGATAAATATACCAACATATATCGCGATACCAATGAAAATCGCTGGGCCGGAAAGAGGGTCAATCGCATGCGAAACGTCGGGCGAGAATTGGTCGGGCGGCCAAGTACGGCCGAGAGAGAGAGAGAAACAAGTTGCCTGCAGACCAGCATTGGCATTTAACGCGATTTACGGCCTGGCCCGCGCTGTAATATTTTCGCCCGTTTATCGGCCTGCCGATAATGAAAACGCGACTTGGGCCGGCATCCCATTGTGACCCCGCCTAGGCTGGAGATTACTACGGATACCTTGGTTGAACACACCATTCACGGGTTGTATTCGCATTCACAGTTACACGCGGCCCCGCGCTTGTTCTCCACCGCTATGAATACGCGGCCGACTTACGGCCTACGAGCCTACGATCGCTATTGTTAAACGCGCCTCGGTGCGATCGTGCCAGTGCAAACTAGGCGCTCCGGACTGCAGGTGTAAATGGAAACGGGGGCGTGTTTCGCGCGGAGGATATCGGCGTTTCATCGCGACGAACACGGCGTCCGCGGCGTCGTTTACGCGCGCGGCGTCAAGTGCAGCTGCGCCAATCGCTGGAGCCAAGAATCGCAAGGGGCCACCGAGAAATTACGATTTCGAGTAGTAGTGAAAACGATCGGACATATAAATAAAATACGCGAAATACTGTAGTAATTGATAACATTTTTTAAGCAAATCCCGAAACTGTTCTATTTCTGCACCGATAACGAGAGAAAAATATAGTTATTTTTTATCTCAACCACAATTTTATAATATTTCTAATTATAAATATGATTAACTTAGCTGTATGCATCATTATGTTAATGTAATTTACCATAATTATCGTTAGATATATTATAAAATTGTGGTTGAGGCCAAAAGTAATTATATTTTTCTCTCAGGGTGATAAATGACACTCGTTTCTAATTCTTCGTGCCACGATGACTAATATCTCGATGATTAATATCTCAAGAACGAGTAATCAAAGCGTTGAGGGGAAGAATGGCGTTTACGAGAGAGCGGCGGGATTATTTTGACGCTATCCGTGGGAGATAAGAATGAAGGGAGGTGAGAAGACGCGACGCGCGCGAGTTCGAGCACTCTTGGCACGCGCGGCGGGGAACTCGGCAAAAATTCCTCCTCGCCTTGGGTCATCCGACCTTGCCCTGCGAGGTGACGGCATTACAGTCTGCAATTAACGCCGATAAAATTCTAAGCATCCGCGCCATCCGGCTTCGGAAGGAAGTGCAGAGGCGTTGCCGCGCGCGCGCGCGTTCTTTATCGCGCGATCCAGGTCCGTCCCTCACGTATTTCCGCGGGACGTATTATCACGAGCGGGCTAGCAGCGTCGAAGGGAGAAGAACTTGGACGCGGTCGCGGTTTTGGATCGAAGGTGCTAAAAGCGCCGCCGTTGAGCCGCGAACGGTTCTCCCCCGCGCGTCGCGACGCCGCCAGGATCTATTTATCGAGTTCGCCCGATGCGCGATGCAGCTGACACCTCGTTTTCTCTCGCGTTTGCAACTGGCGCTGAGTGCTTCCGAAAATATTTCACTCGGTCGACGCGCCATACCGCGCCGGACCGACGCGACGACGGGCGTCGTCGTTCGCGGTCGCAAGTCGCTGCTTTTCGACCGTTGCGATCTGAAGCCTTCGGGGCGAGGGCGTCGCTCGCGGCTATCGGAACCGCGAACTCTGGGTTCCGGGTGCAACAGGTCGAGATAAAGCGAACCCGCAATCTCCCCGTCGCGGCATATAAATAACTCAGGACGGTGACGTAGGGCCGCGGCACATTTGGCGATCGACGTCAGAGTTGTGCCGCGAGCGAGCGCGTTGTGCACACGTGTGCAGCGTTATAAATTACTTTTACACTTACGGCCGTTGTATTTTTAAAGCGCGCGCATTGACGACGATCGCGCGAAATTTCTAACGTTTTCAGACTTTTAACCCTTCAATTATAATCGCGCGGGATTTTTTACAAGTCCGGTGTTTAATAAAACATATTTTTTTAAAGATATAAATTACGCTGTTCGAATTTTGAAAGTCTGAATAAATATTATTTCCGCACAATATAATTGATTTTTTTTTATATCTCAAGATTTCATGCGTTAATTTGTATTACTCTATGCCTGAATTTTAAAAATATATAGTTTATTATGTAATAATATAATATATAAATTTATATATTAAATATTATATATTTGAAAAATAGCAAGACAATTAAAGGATTAATCACGAATCGTTCCCGCAAGCTTTTCTATATTTTTCGTGATTAAAGTTTTTTCTCCAAGATTTATCTCGACTCCTAACTCTGATACTAATGCAAATATTAGATTGTCGAGTTTATAGGGGCTCCGTAGTGATCGTTCGCGGAAAAGGGCGGATTCGTTGAACTCGACTGTCGCACAGAGGAGAGTAATTCTGAATGAATGCGCCACTTGGCAAAGAACGTTACGATGCAGCGTGCACTAAACGGATACGTGTACGAACAGAGTTGCTACGCCGCGACATAACGTGACACGTCGTAACGCCAAGAATTAAGTTAACTCGCCATGCTTGCGCGTCCAGCTCTCATGAATACTCTTCGTGTAAAGCACGATATCTCTTCATATCTTATTACATCATTTCGTGCACAGAAATCCAACTTCGGTTACCAATTAGTCAAATGTTGTTTACGTGAAGACTATGACAGCAATAACGAAATCTTGAAAATTTCACTTTCAAAGTTCAAAGTTCTCCTTTTCTACCTTAATTCCCTGAATATTAATATCTCTCGGAGTCTCACAGTTTCTTAAATCCTCTCCTTATCTTTTTATCTTTAAAGTTATCGGCCTCTGAAATCCAAGAAAATTTATTGTCTATGAATGTCGTTGTACTTACCTCATCGACCATATATAATATTAGCGTATCGTCATCAGACGGTAATATGTTCCTTTCAATCCTGCGAACAGACGTTTGGCAGTCGCGTCGACAAAGCTGCTGTTCGGCGAGATGGACCCGCCGAATATTTTGGCGGCGGGACAGATCGATGGTGATGGACGCGCGTCTCGGCGCGGGCTTTCGTGATCGTCGTCGATCGGGAGTCAAATCGCGCGGAATCGTGCGTCAAGTTTCATCGAGAGGCAATTCCCGTGTCGTGTATCCGCGATACAACGAATGAGCGCGCGTTCCGGCTTCCGTCTCGCTTTCTGGTCGATGCCTACGGGCGTTTCAATTAGCGAGGGCCACAGGCACCGGCCGGTCAGGTCGATGGGCCGTCGTGCACGCCGTCGGTCGTCCCGATCTCGAAATAGATCGAGTTCTCGCCCGTCTCGCCTGTCTACGGAACACTCCGCGATGCTGACCCTTTGCTGCCCGTTTTCACGCCCGTGCGATTATCCCCGCGGCGGCTTTGTCGAACGGCGCGATTTCGAGCGAGCTTTGGGCGAGCTTCAGCCGCTCGTGAACCTTTACCCTTAAAGTACCGAGCTGCGCCATGCCCATGGACGCGATGTAACGTTCATCGAGCCGATCGAGCCACGCCGGTGATTTGCGAAGCGCGTGCGAAAGGAACGGGCGTTTTTCGGTCTAAATAAAGAGCCGGTATTAACACTCTGATTTTGTTGCAATCACTAATATAATAATTAGTTTTTGATATTTATAGTGTTTTTTAAAATAATTCAAGAATATAATATAATAAATACATGAAATTTGACATTTGAAGTACTGCGGAAAACTTTGTCTTAAATTCACTTGTGGAGAATAATTTTATGGACTATGCGATGGCACTTACAATTAAATAATTCGTACGAAAAAAAAATCGAATTCATTATCGATAATGAAATTTCGAGACGACATAATTGAGGCCGCTGGTCATTAGCCAATTGATCTGTTATTTTTTATTATTGCGACTGCATCGTTCGGTGTTTCGTTTGGGAGTGACGAACCACTTCATTTGACAGAACCGCCACGGATAGGGAAAATTGAAAGAAAAACCAATATGTTGCCAAATTAATAATTCTTGTCTGCGGAGGTCAATGAACTCATTGCAGCGTCAATCCCACGGACAAATCAATCAAATATTTAAAAAGAACTTATTGACATTACGTTGATTCATGCATACAGATGTGAAAAGTACTGCACTGCCTCATTGAGTAATTTTATTGTTTATGCGCTTTATTTTAATTCCCATCAAAAATTTCGAAACGAGAGAAATATAAGTTCTGACGGGAAAAATATAATTTCAAAAGATGCAAAATTATTGTATATTTTTAATGTCTCAGACATATTTAAAATAAAAGAATATATTTTGTGCCTGCTTAAAAATTTTCCAATAATATTTTAGCGTAATTTTACGCGTTTGCGAAAGATAAGAGGATAGTGACGTGATGTCTAAATCGAATGCGGATGATTGGATCAACTGACATAAAGTATACTTTTCGAAGGAGTGCTTTCATATCTCACGTGCGTTTAAGGGGGTGGACGAAGATATCTCCAAAGTGGGAAAGACAGTCAGATAAAGCAAAATCGAAGACCGATTGAGGAAGGTCCGCATGCTCTATTGATACACGGTTTTCCTCGCTATAACGGAAGAGAAAACATTCGGGACTCATCGTGTTGTCGCTGACGTAAGGTCGCCCGACGACGGAAGGGAGGAACGGCGGAGCGGATTTAAAAATAACGCGCCACTCGAGGCAGCCGCGTCGATGGAAAGTTTCCTCTCTCGATTTCGGGATACAGAACAGTGTCCGTCTTACGATGAGTTTCGCCCGATTACTCCAAGACACGCGAAGACGCTTCATACGGGATATGCTAAATAATTAGATATTAATAGCGAAATCTTGCTAAAAGAAAGCTCTCTCGACTCGTTGGACAATTTTAATGCTTCTGACAAGCATAATCTTTAAAAACAAATTTTTATATTTAAATACATTTTATTTTTCTATATATTTTTTGTAATCTAAAAAAAATTTGGAATTGATGTTAAATAGGTGATCAGACTTTCGCAAATCGCAAATTGATTTAATATCATAAACAAAAGATAATCCAATTATCGATGCAAACTGTCTTGTATGAGAGAAGAAGTATTATTCTGCGCTGATAATAACATTTTATCGTCTCTTTGGCTGAGCTGCAACCACATCAACAGTACCCAACAATATGCTCGAGCCGTTTGTTGTTTGTCCGACGTCCACGCCGGAGTGATTAATTATATTCTGTAATTAGTGTCGCATTCTCTGGATTGTTCTCCCGTTTTCCCGTTGCCCGAAGAGCTAGACTCGGTTAACGAGAATTATGTCGGGTGCCGCAGGCTTCGAAGAGGGACAAGAGACATTGCCCTCTTCGACGAAACGATCCTTCGGGGTTTTCGCGAATATGTTTAATCGTATCGTAACCGTGTATATTCTTTCGAAAAGAAAACTCCCCTCTATTATTAGATTCACCACGCGGAAGCATGTTTCTGACCGTACGCTTATTTTTAGCGCTAACAGATGAGCCGATCAATCGCGCGTGTCACAACGAGAATATCCCGTGGGTAATTTTCCGCTTTAATTTCGCACCTTCGGTTTGCGGCTCTTCACATGTAATCGCAATCCGTCGCTTTCACAGCTTAACACATGCAGTTTCGGTGATTCCTGTCCGTTTTCATCTTTCTGCGGAAATGTAAATGTCCATTCACGCGGCAATTGTATCTTTCTGTACAGATCGTCGGTCAATTTTGATTACTCCTCACGATTTTCGCAAATAGAACGTTTCGAAAGCTTTACGTAATATGTTTAACAAAATATATATAAATTGATTTAATCGAATATAATTTTTATTATCTGAGAATGATTCAGATGAAATCTGAATCTCTCGAAAGAAGTTACCTCGGAGGGTATAGGAATCGAGAACGTGTTATCATATTACTTAGAGTATTGTTTTACAAAATGTGAAAGCCTGCTCCACGTAGGATAAATTTGTATCACCCTGCGTGCGTTTTATATTCGCATCGCATGGCAGCAGTGCGGAGAATAATTTAATTCTTCCGGCGCAGAAAGGAGACCCTGTCAGAGACGGAATTGCCTGTTTTCGCTCGCGATTGTTGTCCGGCCGTACGCATATTGAAACTGGAAATTTCGCACGGGCGATCATCGGACAATCGACGTGCGAAATTAGCTCTTTTAATCGCGCAGGTGATATCCCCGCGGCGCCAGAGAGAAACGTTTAATCCCCGTCGCATAAATTATTTTCCGAAATAGAACCGATCAATTTAACTTTCATGTTATGCATGTCTGGCGACGATCTCTAAATGCGAGAGAAATTTGCATAACGTAGCGGCATCCAAGTGTTGCCTTCGATTTAATTATGTATCTTTCATGCAAAATATAGAATAGAGGAGAAAAACCAAAGGAATATGAAGATACACGTATATTAACAGCACAGTTTACTGGGAATTCAAATTACATTAGACTTATATATAAATCTGAAGTTTCTATTATTTTTCTTATATCTCGATCCTTTGGATAGTTTTACATCTATTTAAAAATATTATTGTTATTTGTTATGCAATTTTTTTAAAATATTTTTTTAAATTTTATAACAAGCTTGTTCTTATTAGCATTAATTTATTAAGTGATCAGCTGTTTCCCCATTTTCGAGTTCCGGAAAACTTTCCCAGGTCGAGGGCTTTCTGGCAGCCCGACAACCGAGGGTAAAATCGAGCACAATGTCTTCTTTGTACTAACGATACGAGCTTGGCAAGCTTTCGCACCATCTGACGGCTCTTCCGGAAGAGTTTTCGCACGGGCAGCTTTCAAGCTTCGTGCGAAAGCTTCCAAATGGTATCGCCATCTACCCATAACACAGAGAACAGATATTGCTGTTATAAATAATTTAGCTGAAACTAACAACTTGCATGTTATCACTTCTACCGATCGTAGACGTCAATTGAGACTTTATCTCTTAGGAGATTATAATTTCGTTTTTTTTTATCATGTAAATGTGATAGCTGAATTTTTTTATAATTAATTGCGTGATTTTTAAGAATTTAATTATTTAAAGATTTTCACGTATTATTCTAAAGATTTTTCTGTAACACGCACAGATGCAAATGTCTCAACATATAAAATTGCATTAATTCCTGGCTAGTTAATACGTAGAAGTTACATCTAAATTTTCAATCACAATTATTATTGGTTTGTCGTAATTGGTTTACAATTGTCAATTATTTCTATAAATTGGAATAAAATAACATATATCTTGAAATCTTTTCTCATTTTTAATTTTTCAATTGAATCGTGTAAATTGAGTATATAAATGTAAATACAAATGTAAAATTTATTACTTGGAATTACATATTGCAACTTCGTGTGTCACATATTGCATTCGTGATGCTGAGTGTGTATAATATATATTCCATGCATTTCAATCAATTCTATATCCCTGATGTTAGTTTCACAGGGAAATAGCTAATGACAGTTTCCGATATCTCCCGTATATTCGATTCCACGCGAACCTGCGTCGTCATTGTGGTTTCATTTCCATCATGTGGAGTCTACTGTCGACTTTAGGGTAGAGAAAAGCAAATAGTTGCTATGTAACGCAAACACAGAACGTATGTAAAACATCTTAAAATTAGTTTGCGATGCATAGTCGTTTTGCGCAACACGAAGTCCTTGCTGAACTTACTGAAGAACTAATTCGCCAAAAAAACATGCGAAAAGTTGTTTGTGAATTTTTGTCAATTAATTCGATGGAATTAATCCTATGAAAAATCATGGTAAAAATTATCTCCAAATTTTTATTTATTTTTCTAAATATAATCGCGCATAGCTTTAAGGATTTTACTGATTCCTGCTAAGAATCCATCTGATCTAATAATTAGACTGAAAACGATAGATTAATCCGAAATTATAATTTTTTGAATGCCGAAGCGTCTCATTGACGACGACGCGAATGGTGTTAACTTTTACGAGCCGAGGAATCGCGGGGGAGATAAACTGATTGCGGATCGCCTTGGCGTGGCGACGCGGCATCTTGTGCTAAGTATGCGCTTTTTACCGCGCGTTGTCGTCGCAGCGGGTGGCGGCCTAATTATACGTGTTTCTCCGTATTTCTGGAAGCGGCCCGCGGATGGGGCGCGGTGCGGTCCACTCGCGGTACTGCGGAGACGTGTTTCCCGGCTTCAGTCGCGCGTGGTCCACCTCGAATCGCGCATATCTCGCAGTTGTCCCACAAGTGTTGTACAAGGCGATCCCCCCCGAGTACCGATATCGTCGAAGATTACTCTTGCAGTCTCGCAGCATCCATTCACTCATGCGGCGGGCGCGCGGATATCGAAAGAGCGAGATGGCTCGGATCGGTCTTCGGCTCGACTAGATACTCTCATTGCAAGTTCTCCTCTTTTTGTTTAAAATTGTTTGGTTCTTCTATCGGTGAAACGTCTATCATAATTTTTATCTAAAGTTTTGGAAAATATTATTCACATATTTTTAGTGACATTTTAAAAATAAATATTAAGAAACATTATTTTTAATATCACTGATCATTATTTTAAAAAATCAATGAATATCGAAAAAATTTTATACAACGTTTCGAATTAAATGATTCGAATGATTGGAAGAAATTAAGTTTGAACTATATTATTTTTCGTGACAACCGAGAATTAGGAAATTATGATCATGTACGAACTTGCAGAATCTTTTCTGATGCGACGAAGGGTAATTGAAAGGATTTTTTGAAAAGTGTCTACCGTGTGAAGAACTTAGATAGGAGTGACGTTTAAATTGTACGAAAGGAGATATAAAAAGGAGAACACCATGGCGACTACGGAGATCTTCCAGGACTGGGATTCTCCCTTTGACAATCTCAGCGCAATAAAAAGGACCACCAGTAGGAAAACTACAACAACCACTACCACGAGGATAGAGGTAGGACTCGTTAGAATGCGCAGACTTTGACAGATTTAATATCTTGCCCTTCGACGTTCTCCAATTTTTATAATTTTTAAATTTTTATTTCTTCATGATTTCTTTATTCTTTAAATCTTCTAAATTTTTAAATCTATTTATTAATTTATTTGTGAATGTATTCAAAAATTTTACATTCTTGAATTAAAATCTCTAATCTTGCTCGAATCTTTGTTAGTTATTCTAGTCTTAAATTCTTGGATATGGTTATTATTCACGTCGCAATTGGACACAAAAAGCAATTCATTTCTGGAATTAAATCTAACAATCCTGCCAGAATCCGTCGCGCATTTCTGCTCCTTTCATACATCATACGGAACGCGTATCTCCACGCCTGTCAAGCGAATCATAAACACATAAAGGGGTAGATATAGAATGTCTATATCTATTCCGCGACGGGGATAACTCACGGACTCGCGTCAGAAGATTAGACTGGGAATGGGTGGAAAAGCCAAGAAAGTGTCCTTTTTCTTGGCGCGCTCCGAGTGTACAAAGTAACTTCCACCGCATTACTCACCGGGAGTGGTTTACGATTTTCCGGCTGTTTGTCTGTGAATCGGGTCCGCGAAGCAATGGCGGTCTCGCGTCCTGGCAGCCGTTCTGTAAACGCGCGGAGAAGTCTGCGTGTTTTCAAAAAGAAGTCACGAAATTTCTGTCTGCAAAATAAAAAATTAATCACAACGTTGATCCAACAACTCCAAATAATTAGAGTCTCTTAAATTCGTATTAAGATTAAAATACTTTCATATTTTAATTGAATCGAGAAAAGAGCGCTTACATATTTTAATCATTTTTCGAACGTGTGCAAAACGTTTTTATTGCGCTAATATATTATATAAACGGAGTGAGAGAAATGTACAGGACACAATAATGGCGAGATAAATAAGCAGCCGAATTTCCGACCTTGTTAGCGCCACTTTTGCATTGACAACGACATACGACACATGTTGAAGCGTGCGCGCCGACAGCCGCGCGTGATATGTTGGCATTGAAATCTCGGAACCGATAGATGCATCCGGTCGGGGCACCGTAAAAATACGCCCGATATATAAATAGGGGACTAATGCGACGATAAATAAAAAGTAGCACGCGCAAGATTCGAGGAGGAACTGCTCGTCGTGTTTAAACGGAACCTTTTTTTCCATTATCTATAAAAATAATACGGTGTCTCTTTTTGTGTCGCGGCTGCAGCGGCTGGCCGCGCGCCAGATGGCGGAATAAAAATCGCAATAAAAAAAGATTATTACGCAATTCGCGATGATTTGATGTCCATAGCCGCACGATGTCTTTCCGCCGAATTTACGTCGCCGATGGAAACTTTCGTGTTTCTCGCGTTTCTCTCGCGCGTCCCAAAGTCGGCTGGGAGCGACGCGGGCCGTTCATTCCGGCAACTGAATCGATAATTGAAAATGTCGCGTTCAGCTGCCGTTTTCCCGACCCGTCCAACTTTGCTGAAATATTACGTGCGAAATACCGAGTTTAAGTCGAATAAAGCGCGCTATATTCACGTCAAAGGCAATTTGGCGTTCTGGATATGCGAAACTTTGGCCTCCCACGACCCGTCGCGTGGGCTCTATAAATTTCCCCGACGTAATAATATTCGCGAAAATTCTTCGAACCGCGTCGATCCGTTCGGCAATCTCTCCTTGGGCGCAACAATGTGCTTCGCGTTTTGGCGTATCGACACCTGGCGCGGTTTCTTTGGCGATGATCAAACGGGCCGCGCGCGGCCTCACGCGAAGCCGCCGCCCCGATCGCGGGGCGAGCGCATTTTCCGCGCATTTTCCGCGATATTTCGGAAACGTCGCACGTTCTCGAAATACCGTGACAGCCCAGAGATTCGCTCTTGAGATTCCGCCGGAATTTTAGAACGTCGCACTTATCTCCGGCCGGCCTTTACCGTCTGGCGTTTCGGACATCATCGCGCGCGCTTGTATTTTCGGGACCGGCGAACTTGTTGGCCGTGAGCGCGAGATGCGGAACGAAGGCTTTTTCGCGTGGAGGGTTTTCGCGGGGAGAACGCCAGCGGGGCCGCGATCGCGGGCGAGAGAAACTTTTGATCGCCCGTTTAAATCGCTGCCAAGACGCGCGCGGGGCCGGCTTATAAATTATCTCCGCGAGAGATTAACGCGCGTAGCGTGAAGTATTATGGCACACGGTACAAATTGCGATGTCGCACTCCGGCGCGTTGGCGCGGCCCCGCGGCGCACACAATGGCCTCAAGCCCTACAATGTATGCAATTAGGAGCACGCTTGAATACAATGCTAATGATAATTGACGGAACGGCGGGTAATTTGTGACGGCTGTCTTTCGCAACACAGCCACGCGGATGAAAGTGACTTGGAAAAGCGCGCGTGAGAGCGTGCGCGCAGGTAAAGCAGCCGAGAGCGCTTAGATACAATGGAATGCGCGCGTGCATATACGCGCTCGTTAGCGCGACGACGGGGCACCTCGACGATTTTACGTCCTAAGAACAACTCGACCGGCCTTCCGGTTCAGCTCCGGCGTGAGTTACGAGAACGAGCCTGACACTGAGGCCGCAGTAAAAGCGGATTCGAGTAGTTCACGTACGACGGAGCGTGCACACAGGCCTCCTCCCCTC
>VBVQ01002709.1:6883-23173 GCA_011636635.1 Tetramorium simillimum
CCTTTAAATATAGTGAATTAGTTTTTATTCGTCTACCTAGCTAATTGATTTTATAGATTTTCTCATTTCTTTCACTCATTTAGAGGTACGAATTAGTTGGACTCTAATCAAATAATATTTATCTGATATAATTAGGATATTAAATTATTGGGATATTTGTAGCCTTAATGTCGATTGAGACTCTTTAAGAATCTTCAAGAATTTCTCGATCTTGCTAGGGAAGATTAAAGAGAAGCCGCAAATGACTTTTGAAGTACGTTGCTCTGTTACTCGTTTGTGGAATTAAAGGATATTTTTTTTTTTAACCATTTGCTGAGTAATCTCGGCTTTTTTGAATTGCTAATCGAACAAGGCTCGCTTCTTCCGTCCACCCGCGTATATTCCAGCAGCGTTTGCGGGTACTTGAGAAAATGGAAATTCTAAGAGGTATCTTTCTAGGTAAGTGTACCTCCTTCGGTGCAGCGTGGCGATAGTAAAATGCGTTTATGGCCGTGGTGAGAGTAAAGGATACGTTCACGGTACGAGTCGCGTATCGCTTGGCGAACTAAATTTAGCGCCGCTCGGAAGATGGACGATTAACTTTTCAGCATTGACAGTAGAAAAAGTCGGCAGCTGGCCGAGAAAAGTAGGTAAATCCGCGACGTGAAAAAATCCCTTGGCGCGACACGATCCCGCGGACCATTTTCTCGCATCTCGCGGCCATCTGATTCCGCGAGCCTCATTTACTCAATCCTCAAGCCGTATTCATCGCTCGTCACGACGTCAGGATCCGGAGAGACGCATTTAGCGATAACGGATTCGCGGCTTGTTTTTATTCGCGCTCAAGCGTCGCTCGTGCATCTTCCTACCGGGCCGCTTCCTGCTTTACAGTCTTCTGGTTTTGTGTACCCGCCGGTCGCAGCGGGATCACGCAAGTATTTCATCCGCTTTGCTGCGAGCGCATGTCGTCTTTAATTATCGTCGCATTCTCGCGTATTCGCCCCGCGGAATTTTCGAAAGGGTGAATGGTCCTGTAACCACGCGCGTGGAAACCGCTTCGTAAAGTTTGCTCGTCCCGGTAAAATAATCGCAAAGTTTCTTTCCCCGCGGTTTCTCCCGTCAAAACGAACGGCCGAATGCAAAGCCGCTTTAATTCGGCGATGACGAATCGCGAATAGCGGCATTAGCATTAAATGCGGATAAAGCGTATACATCGAATGGCAATCAAGAAGGAGCGCGTGTTTGCCTTTTGCCGGATTAAGAATACAGTCTACATAGAATGGAGGAATATAATGGTGGAATGATTATACAATCCGAAGTTTCATAAGAACAGTATACGTTCTCATCGGCGGCGGCAGTTCGCTTCGATTAAATCAAAACGCAAAGAATTCCGCGCTACTGATTTTCTCATCCCACGGTAACGTTACCGATAACAATTTATCGTCACCTCTCATTGTTCCACGCGCACGCGACCTTGATGCATCGATAATGTCAATTTAATTGTGATCGCGGAATACAGAATGTTTTAAGCGTGCTAATTGAAATCTTGATTTATAAAGACCGCGTGTTTTATCTCTATAGAATTATCTCTACAAGTGAGGCTCTATGAATGAAGATCAACAGCATATCGATACCGCGGATGAAAATTTTTAATAAAAGAAAAATACAATTATAAATTCTTCCTACTTTTTTTTTCAGAAGAAAAAGGCAATATTAAATTGAATGTTGTATGTATAAACTAAGAAATTGATAAAAAAAATTTTAATGCCGAAAGAAGAAAAATTTCAAAAGATTACACATTTTAAAAGTAAGATTTAATTATTTAAAAAAAGAGATGTATGCGTGCGATAAATATTTCTTACATTTATTTTGATCTTTAAAATATTTAAAAAATAATTTCTTCACAAATTTTAAACATTTATATATTTTAAGAAATTTTTCCTCTCAAAATAATTCCAGCTGTCCATTTTGTCAGATATACTCTCATAATTTTTACAGTATTTCGTATACAGTCAGATTCAATAATATATTATTCCAAGATCGATCGTTCATCAATACATCTATCCGAATTTGACATTGTCCGCCGCGGTGAAGAAGTGACGAGTTTCCTACTCGCGCGCGACTCGTCGCCGTCGCTGGGCCGACCAGCAAGGCTAAAGCGAAGCGAAGTGAAGTGAAGGGAGGGAATCTCACGGCTGACGGCTGGCCGTGACTTTACTCAACTCAGCCGGCACTCGGGCCGGAGCAACGCGTCAATGTAGAACGGTCATTGACTCCTCGCCTCGCGAGCCTCCTATATACGCGAGCGCCCGAGTCGATTCCGCGCCGCTCGAGCCTTCCTTCCCATCCGCAGACGTCATCCTCTCGCCGCTGGACACCCGGTAGATGAGCGCGCCACGCGGCTCGTGATACTTCGACGCTCGATGCGCGCTTTGACCTCCGCGATTCGATTCTCTGCCGATTTACGCTAATTTTCATCTAGATCGCACACTCGGTATACCGGGTAGCCTGGAACTTTCGTATGAATTCTACATTTTTGCTTTAAATAATAGTCTTGTAGCGTTTTTACCGAGTAAAATGTTAATGTCGCATTTAGCTCGTTGACGTATAAGTAAATGAAATAAATTACATTTATGTAAATCTTCGATCTTAAATATAGAACACCAGACAGATTTATCGAATTTCAGTTTACTGATTGTGAATTTAAGTATTCGTATTTTTCAACATCGAATTTTGTTTTGCCGAGTGGAAGTTTCAATTCCAAGCGTATCCTCTAATATTTAAACGCGTTGCTTAGAATTTTCGAGATTTTCAAATTCCGAAAACTCAATTTATAAAACTCAATACGTTTATAAGCTTCTGTTTATAGCTATATAATACATCACAGAGAAGTAAATTGCATAATAATAAACCTTCATTTTTGAATGAATCATTGTTTCTACATTATTTCTTTCGCAATTTAACCGACGATCAACGATACACGCGACAGCGCGAGCTTAAAAGGGTCTTCGTCCGTAAACAAACGAGGATTTAACGATGCGTTCTTACGATAAACACTTTAACTTCGTATAACTTGGCTCGCGCGTATTCCCGAGATGCTGACGATCCGAGGTGCGGTGCTTCGCACGGGCCGCGATGGGAATTTTATCACGATGAATTCCGCGGGCTGAAGCGTAAGTGAGAATGAGGAAGCGCACGTAATGACCACACACGACCGTAGTGGCACCAACGTTCATTTTGTCAAGGAAATTACGCTTTCACTGATGGACTGCCAAATTTTGATGAAAATGGCCCACCCAATCATCGAATATTTACGTCATTAAGAAATCTAATTCTTATTATATGAGATTTTCCAAAGTGAAATATGACGGAAGGAATAGAAATTTGAACTTCCAATAGTGAACTTCCGTTTCCGCGATTAATAAATCATAGAAAATATGATAAAGGAATAAAGTAGAAATCGTGATATTCAATTTATGCTTGTCATAGATAATAATATATTTTAAAATTTTTTGCGACAACGGGAACGATAAAGGAGAGGACGATCCATTCAGTTTTGGAAAATGACAGCAATTGTATCGTTTTTTTTTTTCATTTAGCAAACGCTAATTTTTTTCGCGGATGTGCTACATAATTATCATGCCGACGCATTTTATTTGTTACGAGTTGTATCACATCACATACAGTATGGCTGACACGAATTCAAGTTAATGTCCATTGTTCCTGAATTTATCTCCTGCTGATCGTACGCATTAGGGCCGCAGGTTCATGAGCGATCTAGCGGCACCCGATAGACACGGACGTAACACTTCCGAGTTCAGTGCATAGAGAAACAGTGAGAGAGGAGAGGCAGAGAGAAGAAACAGTGGGAGGGAGAAAGGAAGAGAAGGGAGAGAGAGCAAGAGAAAAAAATCGATTGTACATGTGAGCATTTTTTTTTACAATCCAAATCGTGAATTAGGCTTAGTCCATTTCGTAGTCACCCTATAGATAGCATAATCGGGGTTATGGTACCGCGTAATACTTCGGAGAGTCTAGTCTGCGCGCTGCAGAAAATGCAGGCCGAGTTTATTGCACTCCGGTCGCCGAGAGAAAATTTGCACTAATTCGGCGTGTCTGTCCGCTAGAGCCTTCACTGCGAACGAGAAAACTTCTTCATCGAACCAAATCCCTCTTTTCTAAAGTACTAATGATAAATATATGAAATGCCCAAGGCTCATTTAATTTGAACAAAATTTGATATTATCAAATATGAAAATAATAATTAAAATCGTCGCGCGCGTTCAGCATTACAAAAAAAAAAATAATAATGAATTTGAGTCGTTTGGTATAATTAATCACAATTTTATTATATATAGTGAACATACATTATATTATAGCGTCCATTAATACACTAATAATCGATAGATTCTTAAAATAAAATTTAGTCTCTTGCAAGTCTAGCTTTGCATGAATCTGCCACGTTTCTTCATCAAATTACAATAGCGTTTCAAATAACGTTCAGAATCTCGCTTATTTCACCGTCGAGATAATACAAAACAAAATTTCGAGAGAATCGCATTACGAGAGGTGTACTCGTCCATTGAATATAACGACGACACGATGCGTCGAACGGGACACCCCGTATACGCGCGACGGACGGTCATCGTTACGGTAGCGCGTAATACTTTACGGTTCGGCGTGCGTATTATCGCGGAATCGCACAGGACAAGCGCAATTTTTGCATGGAAAATGGCGCTACGGTACTTTCAGCCTCGCCGCTCGTCCGCGGCGGACGACGAATCTAGGCTAGGCCTAGGAACGACACGGTCATCGACCACCCTTGATTTTTTTTTCTAAAGACGGAGAAAGCCGTGCCGCACTCGCACAGTCCGATTTCCCGTTGATTAGATTATGACACCGTTGCGGTATGTGGCGCCGGACGAAATACATGTCTCAAGACACACGTGAATTACCTTCCCGAAGATAGCCGAGAATTTTCAGTACAAAATAATCTGCAATTGGTTCTTATCTGTGTCCTCAATTACATCGCTATACATATACGTATATACGCGTAGATGAATAATATATTTATTTATTGAAACATATATATTTCGGAGAAAATATTGTGTCTGTGTGACGTTCTTTTTCTGTTTCTGCTTTCTGCAATGAAAATGTAACAAGTTTATCGGGTAGAAGACAATAATCAATACTATTATTGTAAAGGTAAAATTTGTATTGTGTCTAATTGACAGTCGACAATGATAAAAAGAAATAAAACATAGAGTCGGATGAAATGATGTTAGATTGGGAATATCTCTCGATCTTCGGGTGCTTCGCGGACATGCAAGAAAGTACGGATCTTTTCGATCAGTGCCCCCCGTACGAAAAGTGCAACGACCGTTCCAATAAATCGACCGCCCCCCTCCCCTTGCCCCTCTCTTTCTCTCTCTCTCTCTCTTTCTCTCTCGTTTTCTCTCTCTCTTTTACCTCCACCTCTCCTACCCCTCGTCCCACCTCCCATCCCAAAATGATTACATATACGCAAGTTCGCAGTGACCGCGGCTACGAACCGCGGCTGCGGATACCGTTATGTCACATTAGTAGGCACCTGCAAGCGTTATTATCCTCTCCCACAGCGTGCCATTCTCAAAATCGAAAAGCACTTATCCTGTAACACGCGAGGAAACGGTACCGGCCATCGACATTGGCCGAACCGGCACCTGAAAATATCCTAGCGTGGCGTCACGCTCGCAGGACATTTAGACGTTGCACCGTCACGGGACGAAGGATGTTGAATCGATAATCGAAACCGGTACAATTCCGCGAAAGCTCGATTTGCGACGCTGCGAATGCGCGAACCGTAAATACGTCAAATGGATTTTCTCGTACTCACATTCTCGGTAAACATATAGAATCTATTCTCCCGAAATTATATATGGAAGAATTTGTAAAAATAGGACAGCATATCATAGCGATTTCTTATGTGTGTCTCAGTATTTTTTAAATTATGAGATGATTTAAAGTCGTTACGAAATTGATTAGGTTAAGATTTGCATTTCTTAATAATTATATTTTAAAAAATATGTATACATATATATGTATAAATCATAATATATTTTTTAGTTCTTACTGTTTTAATGTTGTCTGATTTATGTTGGAAGATAAACAAATGTTGTAAATTTTAAACGTGAAGTCCACTTATTTCTACATTTCGGATAAAGAAGTTAAAAATTTGAACCGTTTTGATTTGTTTAAAGATATTCTGTAAATTTATATTTGCTATAGATAGTCGTGCTATTTCTTATGCATCAAGTTTTTCTCGGGTACACCAAATTAAGAAATGTATAAAATTAATATAGTGATGAGTTCAATATTATTAACATTTAAATATTTCAGCACGTAGTACTTATAAATAATATTTATTTTAATATTATTTATATATATTTTAATATTTATATTCTTATATTTCTATTTTATACATAAATTCTATTTTTAAGAAAATATAATTTTCTTGAAAAATTAATAAGGCATCGCCAGCATTTATGAAATAAAGAATTACGCATGAATTTGTATCCTATTTTAGAATTTTATATATATTTTATAATGTTTCATGAATTATAAAGCCAAATTATCGGATTTTCTGGAGACCCACCTTTCTATTTTGCAATTATTAAATCATCGTGCGCATTCGATAAAGATAAGTCTCTTCGCACTTCTTGAAGCAACGCCCGATAGGAAACGTGGGCCGTAAGTACAAAGGACTCGTTTCCGCTCTTGACTTCCTTTATACTTCGTAATCCTTTGACGCCTCAATAATTTTCCACTCCCCGTCCTTTTTCCTTCTCCCCGTCCCGTTTCCTCTCTTATCGTTGTCCGCGGTGGGATTTTGTTTCAAATAAGAAACGTCGTCTTTCTCCAAGCTGAGATTTTCCTCGGTTGGACCGAGAGTTACGCGCCGACGAAAATTTCGTTCGGCCGAAGAAAAAGTGGGAGGCCGTAACACACACCGTTATGTCATATTAGGAAATACGTGCGTTTAACGGTGTTTCCTCGTACACTTCTCGTTCCTATGACAGGAAGACGGTTCCGATCGTTCACTCAGTCATGAGTCGATATTACGTTCGACTAACAACTGCGTATCTAAATACACAATGTCACGTAAAAAAATCGATTGTTTGTTCCTCTTTAAAAAAAAAGAAGAAAAATCGACAATTTAATCATTTATAATTCATGACTTTGTCAAAGATCAGAGAAACTTGAATGGTTGACAGATAACTAATTTTTGGTTCAATGACCTCTTGCGAGTTCACACTGTGGAAAAAAAATCACTCTTTAATAATTTCTCATTTTGTATAATGTCTCGAGGAAAAAATAAATCAAATATTGAATTGTTGAGCAGATTATCGATAACGTATATTTCAAGATATCTTTTATCGTTGGTTTACTGTTTCGTTGATAATATTAGGTTATCGAAATTAGGTTATCGAAAAATTATACAACTGACATAATATCTTATATCATACAAAACCTATATCAAAATATTTAATGATTTTTATGCTTTGTTCGTAAATAATGAAAAGATCATAATTGGCTTTTTGTATCGTAGGTAGCTTTTGCTGGAGCAATATCAGTTTCGAGTGCCATTGAAAAGAAGTGAGATGATACATTATATAAAAATCAAGCCGTATGTTGCAGTACCGCGGTACTCCGCAAAACACGAACTGCGTTATTGCTTTTACCGTTGTTTTTTTCCAGACTTTCGGCTTGGTCCTGGTACCGTTATGGATACACGGAGGCTCTCGAAGAACGAGCGTGAAGAAACACTTTCTGTATTCGAAGAGCATCTCCCGTGACGTAACGTGTATATCGAAGGGTTCAAAGTACTCGGGACTGCCTCGTATATATTCATTTTCGTTCCGCGCGATTATGCTGGCCGTTTTATTCGACTTGCTTGCCGTCCCGATGGACCGTTATGCAAAATTGCATAATTGTTGGGCTCCGTCGCTGCATTGTTGCTAATTTATTCATTTTATTTTCTGCTTGTCGGTATATTATATACTGTCGGTTTTGTTTGGCCAGACGATTCGCGCGAATACTTAAAAAACGACCAAGTTAATGCGATTTGACCAGATTAATGTACATTGATAGTCCCTGATTTATTTACGATGATTTGCATCGTAATGATATCCCGATGAAATCGCAGATACGCGTATTAATAACGAACGAGGACGGATTTGCGCGCGTTTAATTCGATAATATAGAAGAAAAGCACCACGCTCTTCAGGATTAGTTCTTGACGACGGTTTTAACGAGATTTCCGATCGTTTGCCGTTATGTCGCGCAATAATTTAATTTATTATAAATTATATTACAATAACAGAGTGAAATATCATTCCTTGCATCTGCATTGTAAATAATTTCTATAATGTTATATAGCGATTTAATGTGAATTCGTTATAATTACCTTAAATCAATTAAAAGATAGGAGATGCTTGTATATCAAAATATTGAAGAAATTTAAATTTGATGATCAGCATCATATAATCGTAAAATTTATGAATATATCATAATGGGAATCAATCAATTTATATGTAATTTAAAATCATTTCACGTTCATTGTTGTTAAAATACACCATATAGTAATCTTTGATCACGACATTATGAAATCATTGAAAAGTTTATGTCGCTGTAAACTTCAAAATAACTTGGATTCGCCTTTTAAAAGCAAATAGCTAAACCCTGTTATCTCCTTTAAACGCGACCAATGATGTAATTTGCAGTGATGCATTTAAGTTTAGAATCCGATTGTGTAACACGAAGATGGATTCTCGTTCAGAAATAAGTAATTATAAAATTAAAATTTCATACGGACACTACGAAATGGTAAAAATTTTCAGAGAAAGTGTTGACGTCATTTAAGTTCCGTATAAAAATGTTGATTGATATTTTTTAAAGTATATCGATATTGTTATTATGAATAATTTTTTGTCTGATCGTGGGTTTACATTTGCAAAGTGTAAAGCCTCGTATATCAAGATTAGACAAAATGATTGCAGAGTGTTATAGTCTGAATGGTTCATTTGCGTTGTATATCTTTACCTTTCGAAGTGATATTATCATACAATTTATCGGACTCACCTTGCGACGTGTCTGCCTGGCAGCCGGTGGATCCTCTCACGACGAACTGTCAAAGTTCACACGTTGAAGTCACTGACATATCTCCAGTCCGGCAACGTCCGGCTGATAATCCACCATCGATATCGCGTCAACTGGTCGTGTCGTCGCCGATTCACGTCTCGCGAATGTTTCTTCGAATTCTTTGACACTGAAGTATCGGGTACCACCCGGCAGGAAGATCTCGTAGCGCAATGTCACAATGCCTCGACGGTACCTCGCACCACCCAAGAAAGAGACTCAGCCGTAACGTTGCGCTGTCGTTGTTAGTTTATTATCGTCGCGGAACGTTTTCGCACCCTTTTGCGCGTGCTGGCCGGTTACGACGAGATGGTCGAACTGGGAGTGCGGCTTTCTCGTAATCGCGCGCGTCAAGACTCCTCTCTCTTCTTTCTTTCTCTTTTTCTCTCTCTCTCTCTCTGTCTCTCTCTTGATCCGCGCCGGCAGTCGAGGACTGCCTCGTCCTTGACGTACGGTCGTGTACACCGTGCGGAGCCGCGTGGTTCCAACTGACGAGTACGAAGCGGGTAAGGTGAGTCTAGGTGTCTCCTTGCCCGTGCTCTCGCTCTCGCACGTGTGCGTGACCCACGTAGGCAGGCCGCGAGCAGGCGGGCGGACCTACGTGCGTGCGTACCGCGGTTGGTGTATGCGTGCTGCGTGCCTCTGTGTGTGTATGCACGAGGGGACCAGCGAGGGGACTAAGGAAGGAAGAGAAGGCAGAGCCGCGATGACGACGATGGGCCGTTGGTTCTCTCGGCGTTGCTTGTTCTCTCTTTACGGCCACGCGGTGAACACCTCGCGCTGCCTCTCGGTTCCTCCGCTGATTCGTTGGTTCGTTCGTTCGTTCGTTCGTTCGTTCGCTCCCTCGCTCGCTCGCTCGCTCGCTCGTTTGTTGGTACACTCGCTCGTTCCCTCTTTCCCTCGTCCACGCCACGTTGTCTTTCCTCGTTCGTTCCGTCCAGGTTGGTACTCGCCGCGGTATACAGGCGGTTATTCGTTTCGTTCGTGCGCGCACGCCGGCATTCCCCATCGACAGAAGCAACGGTACTCTTCCCCACCCCCGTTTCAGCATCGCTCGGCATCGAGTTCTTCTCTCCCGTGTGTACGCTATCACTCGCCTCCTTCACCTTCTCTTACACCTCATCCTTCTCGTGCACGTCTCCCTTTCGCCTGCGTTGGACCCCTCTCGTCCTCTTTACCATCCGTGCCCTGTGTGTCTCTGATCGTCGCTGCGTCTTTTTCTTTCACGCTTTTCTGTATCCTTTTATTTTTAGATTTCCGCTCTCCAAAATACTCGAAACGGATTTTTTTATCTGCAGAACTTTATCCTCAGTCCTTATTCTACATCAATGTACAATGAGATGTTTTGCAGCACTCCCCAGCGCAGACGAAGATGTTAAGAATACGGAAGTGTTAAGAACAGGAAGATTCCAGACTTTTATTAACATTTAAACTTTGAGAAATTCTCTTCGCGCTCATCACCAACTCGCTTCGTTTCATTCTTCACTCCATCTTCTCTTCGGTTCGTCTCTTTCCTTCCGTGGGTGCTAGCGTTCTCTTTTCCTCTCTCTTTCCCTCCGTCTCTTATCTTGTCTTTCCTCTTTTCTTACTCTGTTCTTTTTCTTTCTCCTTCCACCTTCCCTGTCTCTTCTTGCCTCTTTTCCTCTATCTCCCACTTTATCTTTCCTTTTCCTAGTCTCTTTTCCATGCGTTCTACCTCTGTCTCTCCTTCTTTCCCTTTCCCTGTCTCTTACTTCTTTTTACTTGTTTCCTACTTGGCGTCTTCTTTCTCTTTCTCTTTCTTTAATGTATCCTGCCTTATTCTTCATTCTATCCTTTTCCCTGTCTGTTAATTCATCCTTTCTCTTCTCTTTTTCTCGATCTCTTACTCCGTTCTCTCTCTATCTCTCTGTCTCTGTCTCTTTCTCTGTATCCCCACCATCCCGAACATTTTCCTCTGTCCTCTTTGGAGTCTACCTCGAGCGTATACGCGTATAGGTCTCTTCTTCCGTCTCCCTCCTTATGAACGACAGACGAGTGTGCGTGTGTTCTCTGGTTACTGACCTCCGAAAATACAAGATGATCATATTCGCTAGTGGACAGATTTTAGGAGAATTTTTTTTATACGAGATACCGTATAGCGCCGGTCTGTACAGCAATACAACCTTGAAATGCCCATGTACGTCTTCTCTGTTTCTTCTGGTTACTGACCTCCGAAAATACAAGTTGTCCGATCGCTGGTATTATATTTGCATCGATTTTATTTATGAAATACCGTGGGTAGCAAAGTTTTTTCAAGTATTCGTATATGCCCTCAGTCCGTAGATCTTTTAACGCCCGATGGGCAACGACGGAGAATCTGATGAGACGACAGAGATGACCGATAACGACAGCGATCAACATATATTGCGGTTTTGTTTTTAACCACCGTCCACCGCGCGCGAGAGATCTGCCCCTCTCGATTTCGTCTGCGAATGACCGTTCTCACTGAACAAAATAATTCTTATTATAATCGATGTTATCTCTTACTGAATATGAAAATTTAATTAAATCCTTGTTTAATTTTAGTTATTTCAAATTTATGAGAATGATTCGTAAATGGATTATGTTTTACATTTTAACAGGTAATTACAATAAAAGTTATATGAGATATTATTTCAAAAACGACATAAATTAAATTTTAGCAGAAAGTAAATTTAAATATCTGTCACAAATATATAAAATAATATTTTCTTGAATATGAATTTTATTTGCATTATTCAGATTTTAATGTTTTAATGACTGATTTTTTTTAAAATAATGTCACACAATCTCGAATATCTGTAAGTAATTATTACTTGAACTGAAACATTGTTAAATGAGAATATTTTTTTCTAAATAAACTAATAATTACTTAAATTAGAATTTTATTCATAGATAATTTAATGTCAAAATAGTTGCAACAAATCATAGCTATTTTTTTAGTTTTATCATGCATTGGTAATCTCTATATTCCTTGGCGCATAGATTTTACTTATTAAAGCTTGCGAGATATCGTTGATATATCGGACAGTCTGTTGCTGCAATATTGTTGCAACCTTGTACTTTGCAATTCCATGCCTCAGTAATATCTTTGCAATATTATACCGCAATTTGTAAGAGTTCAATGTTGCCGCAATGTAGCCGATGGGTACTATGTTGTACGGATCCGATGGTCACGATCGCGATAAAACCGCTCGATAGTCGAAGAGTCGATTTTGTGCCGTTCATATTTTTTGCGTTAACAAAAACATCAGCCTTGCCAATGTATGAACGGATATAGAGATATGGCTATGGCTTCATTGGCATCTGGTGAGCTTCGCGCTCGCAGAGTCTCCTATCTAGCATTGAAGTCTCCGGAGTTGACGCCTACGTAATTCCTCGCACGGCCAACGAAACCAACTCTATCCGATTTATAAATCTATACGATTGTCCCGAGTTGCGTAACACGTAACACGTAGCAGCGAGATCATTGTACTATAATGATATACAGAATATTTTTATTTAAGAAGTGACATAAATTCAGTCTTGTAACGTAACGATTTTATAATTAGAAACTGATATAGAATTAGGATTTAGCGATATTTTCGAAACTGGATTTCGTTTCCTTGGAATCATGTATCTGACTAATGAGTTGGGTAAAAATAGATGCTTCTTTATTAAAGAGCTACTGAAATAAATGTAATGAAAGAAATTAGTAATAAATTATGATAGTGTCAAATTTACAATTTTTCCATGTTAAATGCTTCAACTTAAATTCTTCACTTTAAATTTGAAATCGTAAATTAATTTTCATTCGTTGATCAAATTTATATAAGTTTGTTGTATAATATAATAAAAACTTTAGGAAACATTTATAAATTCTATTTCATTGTGACGTATAAATTCTATTTTATTGCTTCTGAAAAGATTTAACGTAATGATTTAAGGTAATTCGTGGCCACCAACATTTCGCATCAATCACCATCCGGTGGCACTTCGGGTGGCAAGAATAAGATGGGTACTCGTGGAAGAAGGATGCGATCAGAACAGGAAATCGCACGGTAACGGAATATCATTGAACGATTCGCGAATGGAATGTCGTTGCTTTGAGGCTTTGAGTAATTTCTCAAAATTCTCTTCTCTCAATCAATTTTTCCATGGTCGCTAATTACGCTCCGAATTATATTTTAGTGTATAACAAGTGTATAATGAGTTCGACTTGTTAGAAGAATGAAATTGCAATGAAACATCTTGTTACGCGATATTATCACGAATAAATGCAATCGGAGGGTGAATTGAATTAAAAGTAAAGCCTTGGCGTTCCATAAAAAGTAAGAAGATGAGTATCTGATAACTGGAGCTCTGAGATTGTTAGTGCATCCTCATTGGAAAGAAAGTCACGGCTGCTGAAAGAGCTGGTTTTCTATAAAACTCGCAATATAGGAAAAAAAGAAGAATCATATTTACTTAGTTAAAGCCGACAGTTAAGAACGCATTATGTTTGTACCATTTTTCAGGTAAAAGATAAATTATTCGAGGTACTTGACTGTAGAACATCAATCACGCATTTCAATCTTTTCTCCACCGGACATGCAATATATCTGTATTTAATCTGCAAAAAAAAAAAAGTAAATTTGTTGCTTATGAAACGCAAAATCGCACTCTACGTTTTCCTGGGACCGAGAAAGTTCCCTCGGAAGGACGTAAATGGGGATTTAGATAGTTATCGCATCCGAATAACGGTGCCGCGGGGGAACTCTGTAACGTCATTACGCGGCGTAGGACGAACTTCTGCAGCGCAAAAAAGTTGGACGGAATAGCTTCGCTGTTTACCGCGAACGCGAAAACGCTAATAGGTGAGCACCAGAGAGAAGGAAGGTGGCAGCGAGCGCGCGATCGCCCGTGCCGTGCCGGAGCGGGTAACCGGAACGGAACGGAGCGATCGCGAGTGGTTACTGACCTCTAGAGCCGAGCACTCTCTTACGCTTGCACTACTTAGCTAACTTGTCGTTACCGCGCGTATTGCGTACGGCGCGGCGCGGCGCGGCGGTCCGTCGGTGGTCACGCTGAATCGCCACTTTTCACGGGGATACCTTCACCTTGGACGCGCGAGTTGCAGCATCCGCATAGCTGCGCGACTCGCACAGTCCCTAGTACGTTTATATCAGGATTGCGAGGCAGATACACATGCTCATCGTGCTCATTGTCAGGTCATTCGAGCGTGGCAGAAATTCGCTGACCGCAACCAAAATTCGAATTTCGGAATAACCGAAATAGACCAAATGGATGACAATTGATTTTACCCAAATATGACTTTACCCAAATATGACTGTTATATTCGTCAACGTTTGATTTATTTGTCATTTTGGATAAACCAATTCGGTCGCTTTTCCCCATTTTCGTTTCGCGACGGTCAAACCGCGCCGCGCGATGAACGGAGCATCCAGCGCGCGCGGCGCGATTTGATGCGGACGAGCTCGACGTGGCGCCGCGTCGCGCCGCGCCGCGCCGGGCTTTGCCCGTGGAGATCGACTTTCGAACGGAACTCAAATTAAAATCACGTTCGCGGAATCGGGAGAAAAAATGGCCGATTTCCCTCGGCAGCGCCGAGCCGTCATCGAGCCGGTGGCCGCGTCGTCGGCGAAGCCAGGCAGGCTCGCGAGGAGCCGGGGAAGCGCAAAGTAAGACACGACCGGCGAAGATGGCCGACTCGGCGCCTCTCTCGGGTTCGTTAACCCCCCTTGAAAATACTCTCCTTACAACACGTCGTTACGTGTTGCACACGCCGCCGCGCGCGATTCCCCGGCTCGGGGATGCACTAGTTTACTTCGCGCATCGCCGCCACCGCCGCACCTCCCCGTCCTCTTCCGTTTCATCTTCGTCTACTAGAGGTAACAGAGACGGACCTCTCCATCCCCCACCCCCTCCCCCTCATGCGGTCCCTCATGTGGTGAACGCGTGAGATACTTGGACGCGTCTTCGTCGTCTCGCACGCTTCGTATCATTAGAAAAGCCACTTCACCTACATCGGGGCAGATAGGAGAGGATGGCTCTCTCGTCACGTCTCGCTTTTACATCGCCGCGGAAGAACGATTACGGTCGCCGTCGCGCGCGGTCACCATCCTCGAAGGCGATCTTCCCTCGAAGATGATTACGATTGAATTTTCGAGTGAGCGAAAGAAAGAGAGAGAGATATTTTGCCTTCAGAATAATTAACTAATAATTCGTTAATTTAAAGTGCAAATTTTTGTACATCTTGATAAAAAATTTGCGTGTAATCTTTCTAAATTGAGAACTCTGTGTTTCTCAGAAAATAAATTATTTTTTGTCTACATTTTAATATTTTAAACTTTTTCATGCTCATATGTATAGATAATAATAAAAATTAAAATATTACGGACAAATTAACAATTACAACTCTGGTGACGCGAAATTTTATTAATAACTAGAGAGAACTAGAGAGATCAGATCTTACAAAATTAGAGTGAGCGCTTAGAGCGGATGCAGCAGCTACCGTTGTCGGAAAGATGAATAGCGCGATTTTGCTCTTCTCGAGAGTCGCTGACTTGCATTGTATATTTACAGTGACGCGCGTAACGGCGTGCGACTCGTTTGATAGTAATCGAATCTGTTTTTGATCACGAATAAAGTTTTCCGAAAATCACACACACATTCTTAACATTGCCAGTAGACAAAAAAAGCATAATAATGATAAACAATCGCTTTTGTAATATAATTAAAGCTAATTGAATTTAGTAATTAATTGTTTATAAAATAAAAAATATTCTTACTTATAAAACTTATAATGATATAAAAATGCATGACTTTGAACAATTGCTGGGAAAATAGAAAAATTGATTACTAATTTTTGAGACTAAAAATGTTTTTTAAACTGAATTGAGAAATTTTGGTTAAACTTTAGATAATGCCAATATTTCTAAAAATATAATCTTAAGAGAGTGTTTTCAAATGGAATAATTTTTTCCTTTTATGAAGAAAAATATTTTTTATTTCCAACATATGAATTATACGGAAAACACTTCACTTGCATAGAAAACTCTTCTTCAGATCTTCTTCATGTCCTGTACGAGAAACTAATTGATTATTAAGATAGAAGAGAAGATATATTTTGACCAAAAATATACGTAAATATTG
>VBVQ01002710.1:0-23222 GCA_011636635.1 Tetramorium simillimum
AAATATATTGTATTCATAGTACATACATATTTACAATTATTGTAAATATTACATTGATATTTGTATAAAATCTTACTCGTTTCCTAAATCATACCACTACAATAATATATTAATATAAAATTGAAAATATATGAATTGCAAAAATAAATTTAAGCAAGTTTCATTTCGTTGTCCTAACCTTTCCATTATTTATTAATTTTTACTATTATTTACTAATTTTTAAATATTTCATTGATAAACTATAAATGAAATAGATATTAGTTTATGATTCCTTTTATTAATCTTATTTAATTATTTTTATCCATTTAATACTTTTTGAGGAGGTACGATTTAGGAGACATACAGGTACGATTTAGGTGACCATGTTGCTAAATCGTATCTTTTGTAACATGCTACAAAAAAACTTATAACATGTTAATTTGTTTGTAGTGAAAGGTTTAACATGTAATATAGGTGCTTTAAATATCAAGCTATAATTTCCAACGTTTATTTGCATACCAAAAGGTATCAAATGCAAAATATAACAAAAAATAGCCTAAGTGGTACGCATTTGGCAACTCTCCCCTACTAAAAGTAGGGGATTAGTATTTAAAGTATTAAAAGTTCACGGCGTTAATAAGAAAATGTTGCGAATACACGAACCGGTTTCTTTTAAAGATACTTTGAAACTAATAATTGGGATAGTTGCTACATTCTCCTGTCAATCTGAATAACGCAAACATACACAAGGCAATCAATCGACAATCATATATTCACGATAAACTAAAGCTCAGAACAGAAGCAGCTCAGCTTCTTCTTGATTTGTTAGCTTTGCAAATCGAGCTGAAAGATAATATTTCCGCAATCGGCCGCGGAGTTCCCCCCCCTGATTCGCCTGTCATTTACCACGTTTCGCCTGGGCGTGTTACCACGAACAACTAGAATTCCACAGGCAAATTCAGCCGCCGAACGCGGGGGATGGGTTTTCGAATCTCCGATCGACCGTGACCGTTTGTTTCGAGGATCCTTTCGCCGGTTCGATGCAGCGGTGGCGGCGGCGGCGGTGCCGGTGCGTTTCTCCGACCTGTCGCGGCAGCAGCACTTCCTCCCACCCTGGGCAAGTGCATTCAACAGGTATCTACACAACCGATGAGTTTGTGCTATGCTGCCCTGTCCTTTCCCTCTCCTCCCCCCCTCTTGCTCTCTCACTCTCATTCTCTCTCTATCTCTCTCTCTCTGCTCCTCTTCGGGGGTTCCGTGCTATCTGGCAGGCACACTGATCCGCATCCGCCTGATCCCCCCAGCTCGTTGCGTCAAGGACGCCTGCGTCGGTAAGGTAGACGAGCTCCCAACCTGGAGCGGCTGGCTGTTCCTCGCCAGTACGCCGTCGACCGTCGAAGGTTGCTGGTCTCTGCTCCGGTACTTTCGCTCGTCGGCTCCGCTCGCGAAAATCCGCCACTTGGACCGGTGTGACACGGAAGAGTGCCGAGTGATCGCGAGGATCGTCGCGCCGAGATTCTTCGCTCGAGATCGGTGAGAGGTGTTACTCTTGTGCAAGCGGAGGCTGCTCGTTTCTAAGGACCGAGTATCTAGTAGTCCGGCTTCGTCGCTGGTAGGGACCCTTCCTGGGTGTTTCCTCTCTATTTACGCAACGATGAGAAAATCTGTGTCGATCGAGGAACGATTGGCCGACTTTATTGATATCTTTTTTATTTTTACGAATGCCATTAATCGATGACTCCGTCCGCAGCCGGTTTCCCCTTTCTCTGCTCCGCGAAAGTCGCGACGAGAACGGAATGGGCGGGGAATCCCGGCGTCAGGTTCGAGGATTCTGCCGGCCTTCCGCGTATTTAGATGTAGTCGAAAGGTCGAGGTGTTCTCCCCGACGTCTCACAGATTGGATCAGTGCGTTTTCGGAATTTATAATCAGAATGGGCCAAGAAGTTTTCAACGTGGCATCTGCCGACATTCCGGTAACGTTTTCCCGTTGAAGAAAATTTCTTCATCTGTCATCCTCCTTCCAGTGGATGATGACAGATGTGACTGTCGATTAATCTGTCAAGCAATATTATTATTATTATATTATACAATATATCTCCGAGAGAAGTGACTCGTTACTACATTTTTGTATCATTCCATTGCTTTCATGTCATCTGTGGAATCAATAATCAGTTAAGTACTTTTGAATATTAACGATCGTTCTGCTTTAAACAGAATGTCAGGTATGGAGGAATAAATTGAAAATTTTAATAAGGATCTGCTGATCTTTTATAATGTGTCCGCAAGATGCGAATAAATAATTCAACAATTGATATTTTTCAATAATTCAAATTGATTACACATGTGTAACAATTAATTATGTTATAGTGTCTAACTCTCTACGAACATTTCTCATTATTTCGACCAATTTTCTGTGAATTTAAATAATAACTGAACAATTTTGATAGTTCAATTGATATTAGCTATATTTGATCGAACAGTTTAAAAATTTAAATTTTTTATTAAGATTCTTTTAAAAAAAATTCACAAGCCGATTAAATGTGAATGTTCAATAAAATCGCGAATCTTGTTAAAGATCCGCGAGAGCGTTAGTTTTATTGTATCAAAATTTATGTTACGTTTAGTAAAATTTAATATGCTAATTACATGGCAAGAGTGAAGATTATAGTTTATATCACGCGACAGAGCGTTCATCATTCAACGCCGCGGTTTTGATTTAAAGGCAACCATCTCTGTAACGCGATTACGAATTGCAATAATAACAGAGGCGCTATCTTTGTACAAGCGTAAAATATACTTCTGTATAAAATATGTAAGAATCTTCTCTCTTTCATACACGATATTATTTATACGATTATCTTAAATTCCATTACTGTTTTTATTTGACATTTGGAAAACTTGATAGATGTGACGCTCAACTGGAATTCCATTAAAGCGATTTTATCGCAAAGCTTCTCTTGCTACGTTTTTGGAGCGCCGTTGCGTCGTTTTTCAAGCAAAATTTGCACTTGCCTCTTAAATGGGAATTTCCTTCTCTCTCGAGCGAACGCATGTTTCATTATCTCAAGCTTTATTACCGAGTTATGTAACAAGAAAAATATAGAGACATGTGTAATTCTCAAATTAAATGTTCATTAGATAAAGCAGTCTCCTTTTAAAAATTTTTTTCCGCAGAACCGTTTTTGGAACGCATTTCCTCTTTACGTGCAAAGTCTGCGCTTGTGCGCTGAATGGAAATTTCCTTTTCAAGACACTTTTCTCACTATCTCAAACTTCATTACCGAGTTATTTAACAATAGAAATTAAGTGCAGATGTAATGCAGAATAATGTAGTGCAGAGGTAATTTTAGTTAAAGCGATTTACCTAAAATCGCTTTCTAAAACGGGGCACGTTCACGTCGTTTATTACAGAAATATACATTTATTTGCCAACTGGAGATTTATTTTCTTTCGTGTAAATACGTGTTTTATCATTTCGTGGTTTGTTAATGAGTTATTTAACGAGATAAATTTCAGAACAGAGATAACGTACTCGAATTAAACTTTCACGAAAGACTTAAACAAAATCTCTTTTTCCATTCTTTTTTTCTTTTCTTTTTATTTTTATTTTCGATGCACATACGTACGTCTGTCTCTGCGTCGTTTCAGTGAGAGCGAATGCACATTCGCGAGTGCACACGAAAGTGATGCGACACGCTACTGAATTCAACGGTATTAGCATAACCGTTCTCCATCATATTCGCTACGAGTAAATTTAACTTCGTAACGGGTGAGTTACGAGATACAGCGTGCGCGCTCGTCCGCCGATAAACGGGTTAAGCGAAGGGGAATGGCAACAAAATTTTGCTCACGAGCTCACGTCTCGCGAAATGTTTGCGCGAACTCATCAATGATGACATTGCCGGGCGTCGCGGCGGCGTCGTCGTCGTCGTCGTCGTCGTTGCGCGTTCGTAAAATCGTCGAGACATAAATAAATAAAGAGTCCTATTGCCCCCCTCCAAACGGCCGGCGGGGAGGCAAATCCGCGCTGGTGAATTCACTTTGATTCGCGTTCAAGCGCGCAGGGGATACATATGTTATTTTCGATTGAAGCACGAAACACTATTGCTACTACAATCGCCACGGGAATTCTAGTGGACCATACCAATTTACAAAATTTCGCCGAGCTTTGTCGAGTCAGTTTCAATCTATATATCGAATTACGAGTGTAATAGAGCAATGGGAGACTGCAAAAGTGCATTAAATATGCAAGCTGAATATCAGATTAATGGCTTCGAGACGGGTATCGAGAAATAGTCGCAAAACGAAGTTAAGCTCATCGAACCGATGTTAAATATTGTTAAATATTGAGTTAAAGGAAGCGTTAGCTCTTCGCGAGTAAGCGTCATAATTTGCATCGTAATTCTTTCCGAGTCGACTAGTTATAAATCTGGATTCAGCCTTACAGATAATGAAAATGCAAAATGTTTTAATTGATGAATTTAAAATTTCTTCTTCCTCTCTTTCTGTTGACATTAGGTAAATTTACCTTTTTGCATCGGTCTGAAAACGAAAACCCGTAACAAGTATATTGCGCGACTATATAAAAAAATGTTTCTGGAAGGATATTGCAAACACTGCTGCAATTTTTGCAGCAATCATGGTCGGTACATATGAAGTTATAGTAGTATAAAGTGTGTTTAACATTTTTTTAACAGTCTCACATATCACAACGCGGCAGAGATTTTGTTTTTGTTTAAAGTATATAAAGTATAAAATGTGTTTGCAGCAGAAAAGGAAATTATTGGATATATCGATATTTTAAATAGTCAAAATAAATGATTGGCCTCACAATTACATGTCTTTGATGACAATTTCTTTAAAGATTCCAAAAATTTATTATTGTATTATTTTTATAAGTTTTATAGTCAAATGATTAAAAGATCTATGTAAATGCAGCTCGTAATTCTAATTCCATTAAATTCCATCAAATCATAATTTTGTCCATTTCTTCTTAAAATATGTCTAGACAAATCCATATATTTGGCGCGATGCACTCGATGCATGATTCTTAATGACACTGCGACATTCTTAAAACGACGCCTAATAGCGATGCGAAAACGAGTCACGTACGCGAATGTGGCTCCGAATAATTAGACGCGGTGAAATCGATTACCGTTTCGTCGTTGTTCCTTTCTCTTTTCGATGTGCCTCGAGCATTACTGGATTTCCGATCAATTCGTCATCTACATTAATCGCAGAAAAAGTATAGTACATTACGATCGAGTCAGTAAATTAAATTTAGAACTAATATACAAGTTAAGTAATGATTTATACTTATAAATAATGATTTATTGTTATTTGGCAATTTGATATTTTCATTAAAGTATCACATTATATCAAAATATGTATATTACATTAAGATACTCCACCTAAATAATACTTTCATCTAATATTTATATTTTATGTTAGAATATTAATTATTAAAAAATACTTATATATTTTTATCGCATTTACTCCGAATAACACATCTGAAGAAAAGACTAGTAATTTTTTTTATTACAAATTGTATATACTAATCTCGTAATTTAGAAAGCTCAATTTTGAAAGATAATTGAAATGTGAAAGAATTTTGCCAAAACTCTGAGTCTATTTGAATTAGCTAACATGATGGTAATCGTTATTAACAGCGAGCAAAGTGAGAGAAAAAAAATAAAACAAAAATTTCTTCCATTTTCAGTTTTTAAAAGGTTACGTTTATTTTGTTACATTCTCGATCAAATATCAATTATTGACTTTCGTTGCGTTTTTTCATTGACAAGAGAAAAAAATCTCGCTTTACCGCGATGGAACATTTTATTTATAAACGTACATTTACACGAGAAGGCCAACTGGTTCCGACTGTAGGATCGCCGTGAAAGGATTTTTATACAGACCAATACGATAAACGAGTACGAAGGCGGGAGTGTTATGATATTCGAGAAAAGGTACTTTCGATACATCCGCGTGTCTTGTCTCCTCTGCACGTCTACGTGGATAAACTCGTTTCTCCTTTTCACGGACAATGTTCATTAATGCCACAGAATTATATGTTCTTGAAAATCTGGGACATGCCAAGATAAATCTCAAGGCAACGCCATGGAAACTGAACGTCGTCGAAGAATTAGTTAAACGGTTGCTCCATATTAATAGCGCGTACGTTTTGACGCATTTGCCAATTCCGATTGCGAAAGTACGACTGGAGCTATGCCATGATGTTAAGATCGAGATGAGATAGCAGAATTCAAATATTAGGAGAAATATCGCATTATAGATAAAAGATATCAATTACAGATAAGATATCGTGATTTATTTGATTTTAAGTATTCTGAAAATAATTTCTAAGTCTCATCAATTATTAATAAGTGCATGTATCTTCAACGCTTATCGTTTTCACAAGCGTACAAATGTCATTACTCATACGCGCCTGGTCACCAAGTCAATCTATCACGGAGTGGGACATAATCTCATCCTTCAATATTATTTCTTCACCAGACTACTAATGTTTACCGTTAACGAACGATGAACCATTATTATTTCCAACTAAAGACTGTGGTTTTCACGGTTTTTTTACCATATATTGTTGACGATAACCGTAGTCTGTTAGACGTTTGTAATAATATGTGGCTGTTTGTGAATCTAAAAACTACGTGATATTCATAATTAAACGTTTCTAATTTTTTATGGTACTCTAATTGTAATTTCATAGCTAAAGAGGATTCTGTACAGTCGAAACGTTTCGGATTGAGAGAAGAATATAGTTATTTTTGGCCTTAATCACAATTTTATAATATTTCTAACGATAATTATGGTTAACATAACGATACATATAATTAAGTTAATAATATTTATCGTTAGAAATATTATAAAATTATGGTTGAGGCCAAAAGTAACTATATTTTTCTCTCAGGGCGTGTTAACTTATTATCAATTATCTAATTTCTAATAACTGTGTTGAATAATCCAAATAAATTATCTATTTTGGAATAAACTTAAATCAGCTTTTATATTGTTTCTTAATACACTCTCGTTTGGCCTTATCTATTCCTTAATTTTTGCATGTATCTTCTTCACTTTATATATTTAATAATAAATCCTAGTCAGCATATTTATTAAGTACATTAGATTATTCTACAAATTTCTGTATTTTTTAACTTTATTTCGTATATTGGATACGATATTAATAACTGTATAATAGTTTGATGTAAATTATTTAATGATTATTACAAGTGCACAACACACTATGATATTATAATTTATTTTACTACAATTATTGCAATTGAAAATAGCTCGTCGAACATGATCTATATTATTATACTAACTGAATAGACCATCATTTGTCAATATTACATGCTTTTTGGCACATTTCAATGGAAATTATATTTATCATAAGCTTATCTCGATTGTTATCGTATTGCCTGAATATGCATTTGTGGCTAATACATATAGAGAAACAATCAAACAAACAAGCTAAATATGACAATATATCATGATTAATGCATAGACATAAAATAAGAATAGTCTATGAATTAAAAGAGAAAATAACGGCAAGGCATATAAAATTAATTAAAAATTTAATTATATAGCGTTAAGAACACTCTAGCTATTGTGTTTCTTTTAATATCTTTATTCACATTTTATTTCACATAGTATTTAGCAAAATTTTAGCAATTTTTATTTATTTTGTTCTAAATTTTAGATTGCTAACAAACTAAATTTTGATTGCTCTTTATTTTAGAAGTTTACATCTGTACGAGATTATAATTATATTTATCTTTTATCATTTAAATGTGTTTATTGAAACGTATATTATAACTAGTTTGTAATTAGTGTATTTCATTTGCTGGAATTGTAAACGATTTTGTAGTGAAGTGTTATTCATTAAAAGCAGAAACAAAGCTTGTTATACGATGAAAGCGTAAACAATCACAACAGATTATGTCACACATGTATATAAATTTATTTGCAAACAGTTGTTTTCAATTAGATCAAATTACATTATTTTATTAATAGATAATATCACTTTACTGGTTACTTCGTTAAAATGGCATGATATTTGACTCCTAATATAATTTTCTATAATTGACATCTCCATATGATCTGTAATTAAAATAAATTCATAGATCGTATAAATGTGACATTAATACCTGTATAATAAATAACGAGATAATTTCATTTTCAAAAGAAATAAAAGTTGTTAGAGATTCAATTTTGTATTGCAATACTCGACCATATTTACTTATTAATAATAATTACGTCATATATCTCTTAATTTGTTGTAATTTGATTGTAATATTTTGCATCTATCTATTTATTTATTCATTTATTTACTACAATTATATTAAGACATTTAAATTCGCTTAGAATTATTTAGTTTTTGCAATTAATATTCAATAGTTACTTCTATAGATAAAATATAATTTTAAATTAAACTAATTAAATAGTAAAAAATAGTTACTTGCTTATCTCAATGTCGACTCTACTTTGTTAATATTACTAAAAATGACTATCACAGTAATTAAAAATTGAGAAAGTTTGCGATATGATCTACTTAAATGAAATAAATTTTCATTGGACAACTTCGAAATTTAGCACACTTGTTATTAAATATTTAATAGATAGTAATATCTTAAATAAATATCCGGCCGAGAGCCAATCGGAATATTTATTTAAATTTTATCCAAAGCCGATCGAAATATTTCATTCTTCTTCCTTGATTGCAATGCAAATCGCGTCGCCAATTTGCCGGTCAATATTTATTTTTAATCGGTTGGACGTTTACTTTTGTCGTGTATTTCCTAATGAATTGTATGGAAATGCACGGAGATATTATATATTTCAAACGCGATCGGCATAAAAATTCTGTGGCCAAGAGCGGACGATGTAATACATTTTTATAGATATATTTTAATTAAATGATTGTGTTGAGAACGCATTATTGCGAGATCATCACGTGATCACGTACGAAAAATCGAGAAGGACCCTTGGGTCCTTCAGTCAACGTAACTTTCACTCGCGCCATGTTCACGGTCGATTTAATGTTAAACGCTACCTAATCTAAAATGTGTTTGCCCATGTAACATCACAACGCAACGGTGTGTTCACGACGTGTGTGTGCACGCTTTGTGAACGAAGGCTCGTACACGGAACCGGACGAACACATCTCGGCGGCACGTATGCGCACGGGAGCGAGAGCACGGGACTTTGTATATTTGTCATTCGGCCGTAATGGACGGCGAAGCGCGTACGTCGACGGCGATTTACTTCCACGCGAACAATGCCGCGGGTTAACCGCCGAGGACCTGGGCGAGAACACGCGCACTCCCGACCCAACCCTTGAGCCAACACCTCACTCTCGAGTGGACAACGAGGGCCAGCGACGTCGTAGCAGACCGCGAATGAAATATCACGGGACCGTCGAAGAGAAACGAGTCGTGAAGAGAGAACACCCGAGCCCGAGAGGTCCGAAGGGATGAAAGGGCGAGAAGGGGCCGGCGAAGGAAAGATTCCTTCTCCAAATGTGATTTACGTTCTCTCGCGTTATCGGTCGTGCACTGCAGTAACGACGTCACGAAGATCAAAACGCGCAATCACGCGACTGGCGCTGCATCGTCTTGTTTGTAAAAGTATTCGATTTGACAGATAGAAAGCGTGTGATTAGGGCTAGCTGATGAACAAAACCATTAGAAGAATATTCACATTCATTCATAATCGTTTTGTAATTATTATCAAACAAATTACTGTTCTATATGATCGATATAATGGCTATTCCCTTAAGAAAAAACTCAGTTAAAACTGATAAAAAACTGAATATTAACTGATAGATAATTAATCATTATAACTGATAACAAAACAATCAGTATTTTGAAACACTTTTACCAGTTACTGATAAAAAAACTGCCCAATATTTGTCCAGTTTGTGAAATCTCAGATTGATCAATAACTGATAAAACTTGCTGTTTAGTTAAGCTACCAGTTAATTGAACCATTATACAATCAGTTAACGTGCAGTTCAGTCATTACCAGTTTTCACCATTTCTTTATGACCATTTTAAGCCTACTCTTGACGTATTTCGATTGATCGAAAGATGTATATTAAGCTCGTTTATATAATCAACTAAACAGATTTTACTTACGCGAAAGCGTATAGTCCTTGCGATTCCTAGCGGCGTAAGTGGAACTAGTGTAGTGGAAGTAGTGAATGAGTACGAAAGTCAGTTACTGGTAATACTCCTCATAAAATCATTAGACACTGAATATATTGTTACTATGGTAATATTTACTGACTATCAAACTGAACGTTAACTGAAATGCATTATCAGTTATTGATTCTCGTGTTCAATCACTGATAAAATATTACAAGTTACTGATGCAAACTGATTCAACGTCATCAGTCTTTAAAGTAATAAAGAAACTGACCATTAAAACTGAACGTTACCTGAGGAATATTATCAGTAACTGACTTTCGTACTCTGTCACTGACTATCATCCTCAACGTTAACTGGAAAGCATGATCAGTTACTAATTCTTGTATTCAGTCACTGATAAAATAAAACAAGTTACTGATGCAAACTGATTCAACATCATCAGTTACTGAGCCAGATAATCAGTTCTTTTTCTTAAGGGTTATTATTGAAGAAAACCACACTGAGAGAAAAGTATGTGCGACTATAATTGCATAGTAAAATAATTATAATCGAGAATATCATTTTTATAGTAGTTATCACTATAATATTGGTAATAATAATTATATGCTCATAGTAATGCCAATTGTGGTTACTATTATTATACATTATTTTATAGTAAAACTTACTAAATGAAAATCTCGTTTTAGTTAATAACAACTATATTTTATAAGTTGCATGGACCAAATTAAAGATTATGAGGACTTTAATAAAATGTTAAACCAATTATAATTTATATTGTTTGAATAACTATAAAAATGTGGTTGAGTCCAAAAATAACTATAAATTATAGTGATATTATAGTTACTGCAACTATTTTTCTCTCTCATTGTCAGTGTATATGGTGGTATTACATTCTGATAATTCGAGAGTTAGAGTTATCAAGGCGCATAATTCAATTTCTGCTAAAAATTGATGTTCTGGATGTAAAAAATTCAAATCTAAAACTGCGTGATGCTTAATCGTTTTCATATTAGACTACTGGTATCAACTATAAGACATGGAAAAAATTAATTTAAAAAGAAATATTATCTTATTTTCCGATTGATAGAAATTTCGCGATCGGACAATATAAATGATAAAGTGTCGTACGACCAACGAGGATCGAATCCGCGAATTGATCTGAAGGTGAAATTAATCACTAGGCTGTCACGCTTACATCCGCGGAAACGCGGAAGGGTGGACACAATATAGATGAAACTGGAGCAGGATTTCAATTTGAATGGTTCGAGCCGCTTTCTGCCCGCCTTTTTTGTCGCGCATGCTGCAGGTGCAACGAATATATGTCACACGGCTGATCATCGGTGATTGAAATACGTCTTCATTCGCACGCTCGGCGGGAAATTACATCGCAATCTCTATCGTCGGACTTTTCATCGAATTACGTGTGACGATAATTTTTGTGTTAAGCAAGATCCTTTTTCCCTTTCCGTTAAAATCGAAAAAGAGCGTTGCGACAAAGTTTTCTATTAAAATTCTTCATTGCTGTAACATGGTTTTCAATGAAATCTGTATTTTATGTTTGAAATCGTTGGTTTTAATAATCATCCATAATCGACGTATTTAAAGTAATAATTAGTATAAAATAATAATGTTAAAGACTGTTATTTGTGTCAACTTAAGATGAGATAATGAGCTCATTTCTTTTATAAATCCGCACATTTTATTGTACGTTCATTCACGACTCGTAAAAATCGAAATAATGATTTCCACCTTTACCCGTGAGATATATTCAACGTTCGAAAGGCCAGATCACTTCTCACGGTCGTAATTCTTCGTTACGTAAGAAAAAGTTGCCATGGTTATTCATCTTGCCGCATTGCCTTCACTTCTCACATGCTACATATCAAAGTCTACACTTCGATACATAATAAAGAAAATTTCAATAAAGAATCGTTTCAATTACAGAATTTTCGCAAAGCCGAAAGCACACACAGCAAAACATATATACATATATATGTATATATATACATACCATATATACCATACATAATACATAGAGCGATTTATTCAATTTCATGTGACGCATATAAAAAGTCTGCGTGTTGCACGTCTGCAAAATACAATTTCAGAACGTGGAAAGGCGCACGTCGAAACGCCGCGCCGTGTCGCGGTGATTTGAATAGCGCGGTTGTATAGGATGTTTTTCACCTTTCTTCGCTTCTTTTTTAGTTTCAAAACAGTTCGTCACGTCAATATCGAACGTACAAGCGGGCATGTTCGTAAGCGGAATATATCTTCGTCAAAGTCGCGGTCAAAAAAAAAAAACGAGCTCAAAAAGCAACGCGGTGTCGAGACTTTCGTACCACCTCCCATGGCTTTCATCACCGGCAATGGCATGGATATCGAATTAATTCATTATCCAGATTGAATTATGATGCGCCAGTAATGATGCGTAAGCGAAAATGCAGGTTCTAAATGCAATATGAAAATGTAAAAAATAAAGGCATTTATTAAGGAAAATGATTATCCATTCTTAAATGCGGTCCATTCGTTTGACACATGTGCGAAATTACTATTGGCATCCGCGTAAAATGTAATTTTTGCTTTTACTAATAATCAGGTAGTTCTATCTTTATTATTCTATTATTTTTAATAGGGCTAATCATGGATTCTGATAACGATTATTTATAAGAGCAATTTCGGTCAATAATACGCTTCAATAAAAAATATTTAATCAAGGATAAAATTATTAATTTATTAGACGTGGACTTTTGATGGAATATAGAATAATATATCATGTACGATATTTATCAGGCTTTTAGTATACAAGTCTCTGTCTACATTACAAATTAGACAGGTTTGTAAAATTTTCAATGTGTATGAAATCGATAAATTACTCATCAGGCGAACGCTATCTGTGAGCAGACTGCATTAATATTATATAATTTAATAATTTAATATGGATTTCATTGTGGTTATCTCTTTTTGATCTAAATCTCTATGTATCTCGCATATATAAAGCATGATTTTACTCGTTAACTTACTTTCGCTTGCTTTTAAGTTCATTCAATATTAATGATGCAGATGAAATTCACGAAAACTTAAAACTATGATTCGCGCAAGGCGAGACTCAAATTTTAAAATAGGTGTTATTATTAATTTATTAGCGAGCGAATGATGCTTTGCCGAGAAGGACACTTTTGAAAATTTTACATATATTACGTCTCTGCTGTACTGATAATTAATTTTTGAACAACTTAATTTTTGAATAAAACTTTTTGTACGGAGAAGATATTTATCAAAAACTTGATAGTTGTCCTAGTCAGGATAAAAAATTAATTTACAAACTAAAAACATTTAATGTGAAAAATTGCTAAACGTAAGTTATTCTTTCATTAAAAAAATATTCATTGATTAATGGGCAACGCTGTTGACATATAATTTATCGAATTACATTTATTAAAAATAAAGCATACAGATTTTCTCGCAGTTGCTGCATCCGATATATCCCAAACCAAATGTATCCCAAATATTTAATGAATCACGAATAATGAAAAAGGAAACAGTGAAGATATTGTTCTTATCAAGCGGATAGATTATTCTTATGTTTCTATATATATATATATATATATATATATATATATATCATCCTTGATATTAGTTTCGTGCTAGGTACGTGAAATAATACTATGACCAGCTCTGGTCGCTGACCACTTTCGCGCTCTGTCCTATCTCCCTTTATTCTCCTATATTCTCGCGTTCCCTTCCACCCCCGGGTCCGACTTCGTATCCGGTTCCATTTGAATACAAAGCGACATCGCGTGAAAAATTAAATACAGGTTTCGCTCCGTGCTAGCCGCTAAGCAGTGATTAATGGACTGAAACCATTGAATTCGGGCCGACTGACGGAAAATCGGCCGGTAGTGCAAATTGGGACTGTGGAGAAAGAGAGAAAGAGCGAGAGAAAGAGATAGAGAAAGAGAAGAAAAAGTGGTGCAGGTGAAGAGAGAGAAAAGTGATTTTATTCCTGTGAGTGCAGACGCCCGTTCGCGACGGAAGCTCGAGGACCATGACGGAGGGCGAACCCAATGTGAGTGTAAGTCACAAACCTTTCCTACCTCATTCTCCCTTCGCATTGCTTTCAGACGGAGGGTTCGACTCGTATCGTAAAATAATGTTTAGAAAATTGATATTATGTGGCGGCAGAATATGGGATACTTATATATGGAACAATGCTTTTCTTTAAAAACTAAAATATATTCTAGCTTCACACACTGTAATATCAGTTTTAATATTTTATGCTTAAACTTGATAAAAAAAAATGTTGTGAAATGTTTCCGTTTTCACAAATAGAAATGGAGATTATTTTTACATATTTATACCAGTGAATACATAAAAAATTATTCAGCAATTTTGTTACGAAAAATTAAATCTAGATTGATAGAAATGTTTCTATGTAAAAACAAATATAAAACAATGGATCATTATGTATTTGGATTTGTAATTTGGTAGCATTTTAAAATTGTATTTTATGAAAAAAATATTGCATTATTAACAACAACGTAAACACGTTTATTGCGAATGAAATTTTTTCAATAAAAATAGAAATCAGCAATAAATATCAAGAAACGTTAATTTTAGAATAATTAATATGTAAAATACTTTTGGCAGAATACACGTTCGTTTAAAAATGATAGAAATATCGTTGTTTGTTACAAAGACATTATAAAGTTTCAATATTTCGAATTAATTCTCTTTGTGACATTGATTGTACGTTGCACGAAGCTTACAAAGAAACATATGTATTAAAACATAATTATAAACGAATAGTAAAAATGAGAGATTTGTTTTTCTAGTATAATGCAAATGGTATTTCCGCGAAATTTTAATTAAAATGCGATTTTACGGCATGGCACAACGAAAATTTTTACAAAACCTCGCGTGCACGGGTAGACACGTTGCAACTGCAACGTCGATCTTGCGCCGGACGAGTTTTAACTGTCATTCGCAGTTTTAATATTCATCAAACGCGCGCGCAACGCACCTTCGCGTCGCCTTTGAGTTAATACGTCGCCGCTGATACGTCGCGTTTCAACTTCGTCCTGGGAGTACGAGTTGGGAAACGTGACGTAGAGTCGCAATTTTCGACGAAGGCAATATTGCGAGGATGATGGCGTGAGGACCGTCGCGCCATATATTCCGAAACGCATGCAGTTTCCTGGAACGACAGTGATGATATTTCGCGAGCTCGACGGTGCGCAAAATTAACGCGATCGATGAAGCCCGCAGATGCATCGGGATCCATCCGGTGCGATCGATTGAATCACAATTGTGCCCCAATTCCCAACCCAGAGACAAACATATCCGTCCAATGGAAGAAGAGCCGTACCCGGGGGTAGCAGGTGGCCCCCGCGATTTTTATTCATTGGCATAACGAGATTCTCTAGGAGCATTTTTATTCATCATTCGTACAAGATCGACATATTAGTGTCGATTCGCGGGAAATATTAAGTCTCTCCATTTTTTCGTTATCATAGAATAATTAATCGATATTTAATTATTTAATAATAATACGATATAATCGATTCTATCTTTTATTGTCACGGTGGCTATATTTCTTTGAGAAAAATAAAGGACACCGTCACTTACCCTTCTTTCACAATGTAAATTTATTATTATCATTAATATTTTTTCCCTGAATATATATTTATACAAAAAAAAGTAAAATTTTGTAAACTAAAACAGTTATACTAAAAAAAGAAAAAACACATCTTTATTTAAACATTATATAAGATATACAAAGGTGATACACAGTAAAAAAATTTTTGTGTTAAATTTAACACATTTCACATGTTCCAATTAATCCACTAAAATTTTTGTGTTAATTTAACATAAAGCAAATGTGTTAAAAAGTAACAAAAATAATATGTAAAAAATTAACACAAAATTTAACATTTGGACACTGTCAGAAATCAAAGTTTATGTTAAATTGACATATGTATAATGTTAAATGTAACTAAGATAAAATGTTATTTTAACATTTGAGAGAAGTATTTATTTTTGGTTTTGAGCTTTTTATGAAGAATTATGTCAATTTCAAAACACATAGTGACACTGTTATAAAAAGGAAAGTAACACAATTCATCTGTTTACTTTAATATATAAAATATGTCACCAAGAATTCATGCACTTACATATAAATTGTGTTATTTTAACTCTTAAAAAAGGTTAATATTAATTTAACATAGAATAGTTTAAGTAACACAACGACGATATGTTAAATTAACACATGACCGTGTTAGAAATTTAACACAAAACTTTCTACACAGGAAAATTTAAACACAAATACAAAATGTTTTTTACTTTGTAAAGACTGAAATATAGGAGATATTTTATAAGACTTTTTATAAGTAAAGGACAAAAGTGAGTTTTCAAGAAAAAAATAAATTTAAAGGGTACAGATCTAAAATAAAGAACTGTCCTTTGTAATGACAAAAGTGAGTTTTCAAGAAAAAAATAAATTTAAAGGGTACAGATCTAAAATAAAGAACTGTCCTTTGTAATATAAGACGAATGATCACTGTATCTATAGTTAAAAGCTATATATTCATTATTAATATCAGTATAATATAATTAATTTTTTAACCGAGAAGATTCAATGAACTATTTAATTCTTTAATTGAAATATAATATTTTAGAAATTTATCATTATTAATATAATAATATGATTAATTTTTTAATTGAAATGTAGTACTTTGGAAACCTTTATCATTATCAATATAATACAATAATGTAATAAATTTTTTCAACTAAAATGTAAAATGTCAATAATGTTCATGGTTATCTCAATAACATAATAAAATTAATTACTGTAGAATGACACGACAGCGGAAAATATTATTTCAATCAGTTTCCTCTATTCAATTAATTTTATTTTATTCGTTCGATCCATTTATTTTAATTATCCAATTTTCATCGTCACCCATTAACAGCCACGCATCGAAAGCGGCGTAAAGGCACGAGTGTTAAAGTGCACCGGGATCATGCGCCAGCGAATTAAACAAATTAACAATTAATTGTAATTGCCAATATGTAACGACTGATTTGTATTTTTCACTGACTGACGTCACCGTCGCACCGCTCTCTTTGTTTCGCTGCTCTGTTTCCTCGTTGACCGACGCCTCTCATATCGCGGATCTCGTTCGCTCACCCGGACGCGAAAGACTCAACGAGACACTTCGTCGGACCGCTACTTTCCCGACGATCCCCGCTGGCACGCACGGCGCAAAACAAACTATAGGAGCAAACGTGCGAAACGTGCGACAGTTACACTTACATCCCGCTCGACACTCCCGACGGATGACCGACAAACTATTATAGCGGTGCACGGAAGATTCTGCAACACAGCTGCAACTTCACGCCGTTCACGTCGCCTCGCCTTAAATTATGATTACAGATTGGAATTGGAGCATAGAAAAAATCAGTCCATTTTTCCCAATCTTCAATCGCGCAATGCTAGCTAATGATTTGACAGTTTTTTGTGATGATAGACACGTGACATTATTGGCTGTGTTCCAAAATTCATTGCCAATGGTGAAAATCTATAGTGCGCGTAACGTATACTATAGACTTTTAGCGTTAATAGTGAATTTTGGAATACAGTTTATGTAATCAAGAAACAAAAGAGATTAATGTATGTGGCGTTAGCAGTATAATTATATTGTTGTTAAGACTATTTAATATAAAAATCAACTATGATACTTACTAAGAGAACGATCTTACAAATAAAAATTTAATTTACATAATACGCAAAAAAGTTTTGTTGTAATTCTCAATTAAATTTAATGAATTATCTTGTGTACAAGGTGTTTCTCCACTAATTACATAGCGTTATTCCTTATCAAAAATTGAGTCTAAAACTTCTGAACCATTTTTTTCTATAACGCTTTTTTTCTATATACGATGATGATTTCTATGCATTTCCTCTAATAATTACACTGTCCGACACCATTTAGTAACATGAATATGAATAGTCACTTTCAATGCATTTTTGCCTCCTAAAAACGAATCCGTTATTCAAATTTGGTTATCATGTCAGAATTTCGAAAAAAATTGCCAAAGTGGTCAAAAATGACGATTTCGAGAGTATTCATGTTATAATAATTGAATTTAGAATTAATGATTTTAAAAGTTAGATTTAGACTTATTACACACTATATTATAAGTTATATTTTAAAATTAAAATGATGCTAAAATTTTTCTGCATGCGTTCCTATCCGGGCATGGTTGCGTACTTAGATACGGGCTTTATGACGCGACGGGACATTTGTTCTCTTCGTCGGTGCTCTCGTACTCTTTGCACTTTAACTCTATTTTTACCGATCGACTTAGCTTTCGGGTTGTTTTTCGATTTTCTTATTTCGTTTATGTTCTTTCCACCCTGCCTTGGCACTTTAACATTACAACGCGAGCTACATATAGGCGAGGCTCCGCCCTCGGAAAAGTGCAGACTTACTATGTAGCTCAATTAACCTATTTCTACCCATCGCGCGCCTTTGAAACCCTCGGAAAATAATTTTACGGAGCAAAACACAGTTAAAACGAGAAAGATGTATGAGATGTGGAGAGAAAGAAAGTACAAAAAAATTGTACAGATGGGGTATACAAAGGGTTCGAAATGGAGAAACGAAATATGATGAAGTATTTGTAGCGCGAGTACGTTGAGAATTAGAGAAGATGTAATTATACCGTCAGATATTTCGATTCGAAAACTTTGTTCAACACTGTCAATGCTCAGTCATCAGTGCACGATGCGAGTCAGACAAACGGGAAACGCGAGACAATACGACTCGATATTCTAACTAACGTCGGTTCGCGACAAGCTCAGGCGACAGAACTGCGAATATCCGATCGAATGGTTAATCACGGTTGCCCGCCGCCTAAATCGCGGCACTTTCTATATTCGATCGCGATAGCTCACTTTCTTGGAAGTGTACGAACGAAGAAACGTATTCGATATTCATAAAAATCTGACGTTAACGATAACCCAATATCTTTTCTATTCTGATTAATCATGATTAATTATAGAATCATATCAAATTATTATCAATCGTTGCGTGTATGAATCAAATGAAAACACATTCTCCCCCCCCTCCCAGGCAACACTCCAGCAAGCTTCTTGCAATATAACTGGAATGTTACAGTATTTCTGTGATATTAATAGAATATTCTATGCCGGTTGAGCCTTTTCTGCTCTTTTCCTACATCTTTTAAAATAATTTCAGCACACGTATATGTATTTCTTAGCAGCATCTGTAGATTCTGTGAATAGTCCGAAGATATCACGTATAGAAAGTATAGGATATCATAAGAATTTTCCCAGTTTATTAAATATATTCTTAGTATATTCTATAAAAATACAGAATGACTCACGTTAGAGTAAATGTCTTACGTATTATTGAGTCTAGATAGTTATTTTCTTGAATCGTTAAAAAGAAAGAATAATCTACAGAATTCTACTTAAAAATCCACTTAATTTTATAATGTTTGCTCCTCCTTTTTCTTATTTATTGAATCAAATTTCTATCTTTTTATGCATACATATAAAACGTGTTATTTTTTTTATAAATTTTTTATAAAAAATTTATTTTGTAACAAGAAAATGAAAATAATTTTATTTATAAAAAACTGTTTTATAACTATTTGTAAAAAATAATTTTATTTTTAAAAATAATGCGAGATAATTGTTGATCGAAATTTGTACAAAACTCCAGTCGCACGAGCTATTTCTGTCCGCTTGCTGCTCATATATTAGAGAAGAAGATGGTATTATGGTAACTCATTCACACAATAACTTTGTTAATAATTAATAATTTAAATTGCAAATTAATAATTTATATTCAAAGTATTGTTTAATAGATTTTAAACTCAAGTGAGTAGTAGTATAAGATGGACAGTATAAGATAGACAGTTTGGTATAATCTCTAATGTCACCTAGACTTAAAAAAATTTTTCTGTGACCTTCCGCCGAAAATAGGATGTACGTGAGATGAGGGACCACTGGGATTTGAACCCAGGACCCTTCCGTTACTAATCACTCACGTGAGCACAAAGCCATGCGTCATCCCTTCTAAATGTAAAGTTATGAAATATTTATTACATTGCACATTATTTATAAAAACGTCGCAACATCGCATAATGAGTCAAAGAGAAACAGGAGTAATATGGTTTACTACAAAGATGAATTTTAAAAATTGATTTTGTTTAAAAAAGACACAGAATTTTGTTACAAAACTATATATTTGTTTAAAATAAATTGTTAGAAAGAACTACAATATAACCGTGAAAATAAAGATAGATGTTAACTTACGTCAATTAGATCACAAGATAGATTATAGATCAAGATTACAGACAATTGCCAAAAGAACAGTTTTATAAAATAAGCTTTTATACTTGAACATTTTTTAACTTAAAGTATTGATTGTTTAGTCTTTTTGCTTGAATAAAATTAAAATAAAAAACTTTATTTATAAAATTATAAAATAAAGAAAAACTTTTTTTATCTTATAGAAATTGAAAACAGTATTTACAAAAATCGCTAATGTATGTATATAAATATACATTATTCATATACACTCATCAATTCTTTTTAATTAATATTTCAATTATTATAAAAATTACAAAACGGTAAAGAACTTTTCTGTTCAATTTATTATGCTCTATTTGCATAAGTGTTGATACGAACATTATCAAACACCTTGTAATTATTGCATAACTGTTTCTACCGATTATTTTGAGCTTTAATTTGAAATATTTCTTATTTTTCCCTTTCATTTAAATATATGTTTGCAAGTTTAAATTTACTATACATTTCAAACAGTTTGTTTATTCTGTAATAATTGTCCTATTGCAATACGACACTAAATTTTGCCAGAAAATAACCAAATCAATTAATGCGATAACAATAAGCTCTATTCTATGTATAAGCTCTGTATGCATAATAGATCGACGTATATTTATTATAGCCAAAAGTTAAACGTTTTCCCTGATCTCCCTAATCTATATTATCTATTTCAAGGCAATGAACCTATGAAATGTTATTTTTAATTACACTTATTCGTAGCATTCACAAATTTATTATTTCAAATTAAGATAAAAGACCGTTTTCGTGGCTTACTGAAATACGATACATAGAGATTGCGTTGTAACTATGCATTAATCAGCAACATATAAATGTAAAAATTATAATAGTTGCTAAGAGAATTTTCAAAAAATTATTATCGCATAGGCGTTGAATCCTTTATCTTTTTTTAAAATAAATATCTAATAAAATAATTACATATAATTTAAAAGAAGACGTTTTAAATTCTTATTTAAACAAATAAATTTCTAGTAAAGGGAAATGGACGGTTGATTCTCTATAAATAACAAATAATATGTAAATATTAAATGACTTATTTCACGGTTGATCTGCCGGCGCCGGATGATCTTCAAGCCTCCACCTCTCCTCTCAGGATTCTTTATTACACTCATACAACATATCCGTGAAAATACAATTTACATCCTCAGTTTATATCCTACAATTATATCCTCGAACGGATTAATTACCAGAATACGACGATTGCGCTCTGACACTTTGCACTGCCGTCATTAACCGTAACACAACGCTCAATTACACACAATATTATTAACAAACGACACGCCGCTTTCCGTTAATTAACTCGTTCGATCGTTCGATTTGGATGCCATGTTCACTCCGGAAACGGTATAACGGACAAATTAAATCTGTAATAAATCGCTGCGAGAAAATTGTCGCGAGATTATTCCAATCCTAGCATTGTATGAGCAATGAGCAAAATTATCACAAGCGAAAAGGTAATTAATGCAAATCTTATTTTATAATGTCGTGAATGGTTAATTAATGAGTAAACAAAAATGTTGAGGTGTTAAAATTAAACTTTATTATCTGTAAATAAAGATTTATAAAATGGAATATTTCGATTTCACCCGCTTCTTCAGCTATAATATAAAATTCGATCTGTAAAAATAAACGAAAACAGAGAGCATAATGAGTGTATTGAACAGAATAAATATATATAAAAAAATAAATAAAAGAAAAATATTGTTAGAAAGGAGAATAAATATAAAGTTAATATGTTATATCACTGATGTGACATTAACTGTACATTTATTTATTTATTTATTTACATTTATTCTGTTCAATATGTTCATTATGTTCCGTGTTTTCGCTTATTTTTGCGAATCGAATTTTATGTTATGGCTGAAAAAAACTTGATAAAGTCAAAACGTCCTATTTTATAATTTTTCTCTTTATTTGCAGATAATAAACTTTATTTTTAATAATAATCTTTAACTTTAACATTTCACATTTTTGTTTACTCATTGGTTACGTTCAGCAGAAGTGCTGAATTTGTAACTGTTGTAAAATTTGTGAATCTAATTGTTGTATGCTTTTAGATTTAACCAAGATTCAGATCATATACCAATTAGATTCATAATTTTTACAACAGTTGCAAATGTAGCACTTCTGCTGAACGCAGCCATTGAATGGTTCGCCGCTTTATATTTTGTTTTGCATCGCTTTTATACAAAAACGAGCTTATTTTCACTTATTGTTAAATCTCATTTTCTACCGTTTCAGATTTTGATAAAGAAAAAATGCAATGTAGGACATAACGTCGCTTCTATGAATGATCCTTGCGCTTCGGCAGGCTTGCGTATCGTTATTCGAAGGAATCGATTAATCATGCGGATTGCTAATTGATCGGAATGATCGTGTTACGAAGAGCGATAAGGTGGCGGTATACGCGGAACGGCTGCAATCTGCTCGAGCGTCGCCGTGCGAATGATAGCGTTGATCAATCTTACATTGCGCAACAGCCGGACGCATTATATCAACAAACAAGACCAGCCGAGTTGTTGCTGTCCCGTTCTATCGAAGTTTACGATAGTTTATGGACTAAATTCAAATCACAATTTTTTTTGTGGCAATTAAATATCCTTTTTTTGTTTCCGAAATCTTAAATAGCTAACTATTACGGTATGTATATATATATATATATATATATATATATATAT